>JAPMOB010206493.1:0-20420 GCA_029875015.1 Lepomis gibbosus | reverse complement strand
TCCTGTTGACCTTAGCAAACACTGGCCCATGGCTGCTGGATAACTGGGAGGAACTTCTGAATGATGACGGCGGAAGGTTGGCCACCAATGGGCTGTCACATACCTCTGTTAACCAATCACAAAGCAGAAAAGACAGGGATCAATATTATAGTGTTATCTCACTGTATTGTTGGTATAAACTTAGGAAAATAAGGAAGGTTTTTATATTTGAAACTTGATGCTCTCTTGAGTTCCCATAAAAGATAATTGTAGGTTGTGGCAGATGGGTCAACAGAGCCACAACATGAATAAGACAGTGGAGACCTTTTCATGCCTCATAGACTTTGATGTTTATAAATGTCACAGAGAGGAATTGGAGTTCTAAGTTGAGTACAAATTGAGTCAAAATCATTGACCCATAAACAGTAAATATCTGCAAAAGAATATCAGTGTATAATAAGTGCTTATTTTGATGTTTTGGATATGTAAACATTAGGCTGCACCAACAAACAAACTGGAAACCCTGAAGTATCAGTGTTAACCAGTGTTAAATATTATCAAACACTTGAAAGTTTCTTTTCAGTACTCTGTTTTTCTCCTGTGTTATAGTTATTGCAGGAAGGTACTGGAAATAGAGTTACACACTGTATATCAACATATTGTTAGAAAAAGCTTTTAGTGGAAAAAACAACAATAAATGTATCATATTAACAAATATTATCCGTGTAGTCCCAATCTGACAGTATACTAAACATACAGCTACACTGTTCCTTCATTATAATAAGCACAAAGCCTTATATCTACCAATAGCACAATCTATATAAAAATTAGTAGTAACTGAAGTACTATGTTATAATGAACAATAAACTTGTATTGTTGATTGTGTACACGTGGTTAATCGTTAATTGTTTTCATCATCATTTTCATCAATATCAGATAAGTAAATAAGTACATTCGCTAGCAGTATAAACAGATTTTGTCCAAGACTTGACTCTGACTTGAGATTTCAGACATAACTATGATTGTCTGTGTTCGATGTTACACACACAACACAACCAAAGATACCGCGAAAACACATAAGCATTATGTCTCTTTCACCATATTTTCTTTCTCTCTTTCCGTCTAACTTTTAGATTAGAACACAGAAAAGCACACCTCACTTCTGATTATCAATTAATATGCCTTTGCTAGTGTGTTGCTACATTTCATTAATGGCCAGTTGTCAATATTCTAAAATTCACAATTCTAAAAACACAGAGTAAGAAGCTATATTTTAAACATGACTACTGGATTGTTACGTGTACAGTGGAAAACCCAGATTGAAGATTTCTGTGTGTGCCAGTATCCATTCTGCTGAAGGGTCCTTTAACGAGAAAGTACTCTTCAAAGGGCTGTTGTTATGCAGCTGTCAAAAGCAGTTATGAAACAGGAGCTGTGACTAAATTTGCCATTTATCCATGGGGAAGCAGTTTCTGCAGAATATCTGATTATTAAGTCAGCATTATGTGGTAATTATCCTAAAATAATGTCTTCAAAAAAATTTGATGGTGCACTGACTTGTAACAGGATTAATGGGGTCTCTGTCGTTGCCACTCCGAACCGGGAAAGTGATTATTGGCACTATGTAACCAGAACTGCCAACTCTCACACATTGAGCGTGAGACTCAAGCAGTTTACACTTTTCACACGCCACACATCAATTTTCTCATGCAGTGAAAAATAAATGTAGAACTGATAACGTTGCAGTGCACATCAACACAGCCCAGCTGATGCGGACACTGCCGTATACTGTGATAGTCATCAAGTGGACCCGCTCTTGTGCTGTGAGCCACAAACTTCCTCTTTTTGGGACTGTCTTACTGTTCAGGATGCTTCCACTGAAGGGGCTTTGAGCTGCATTTTATCATAGGTACTGAAGTTACCTATGTAACTTCAGTTCCAGTGTGGATTTGTGGTGAGATTTACAACTGATCGGAAGTGTTTTCAGTTTTCCACCTCCTTGTTCATGCAGTACAGTACCAAAGTGATTCTGTCTGTCAGACAGTCTGAAGAGGATACTCCTTTTATCAGCAGAGCAATAACATAAGCTAATGCACAGCAGAGTAAAGGACAGGTATACTTTTAAATATATATATATATATATATATATATTATAAATTTGCATTAAATTATGAAGTTGTTTTAATAATATTATGACTTTTTTTTCAACATGTCAAATTATTCACAATCCATTCAGAAACGCCCAGTCCTGTCTTTCTGCTCTGACAACAAGACTTCAGATGAGATTACTTTGTCAACATTATTTATTTCAAGCACAGAGAAATTTTCATTACACAAGAATATAAACCACAGGCTGTTGGCAGTTGTGAATAGCCTGTCATATCGATACCTGGTCTAACTCCTCTCTTTTTTTGCAGGTACTTCAGAGTTTGTTTGTGCATTTCCTTTCAAGCTCAGGTCATTTATTGCATCTTCAGATAGAGAGTAATTTGCCATGGCTTTGTGTAGTGCACAATAATCTCCCCTAAACATCATATTTTGCTTTTACCGATCTAAAACCTCCTCTGCTCACCCCTGGTGTGTTCATTGGTATGTACGTGTGTCAAACAAGTGAAATTGTCTGTTCAGTTCTAGTTCTAGTAAAATACAGAATAATGATGTTTATGAGCTGAAAATCTGAGTTTCAATGTTGTGCCCTTAAAAGGGGGGAAAGTAACGGGAGAAGGTTGAAGAAACACATACACGCAGCTCTTGCCTTCACTTATCTGTATTAAATTACTCTTTAAACAATGCATACAAAAAACATACATCTATTAAGTATTCATGCACTCAGATTTAGAACCACAGTCACCATGAGTATCTTCTTAAATCATTCCTAATTATATTTTTAACTAAATTATCACATAAAATGTAAATTATTTACCAAAGTTATCAAATGACATTTCAATACTCCTTATTGAGTTCTGATATAACACTTAAATGAAATGTACTTTTAACATATCCACTTATTCATTGTCTCAGCAATGACATGAACTACGCCCTTATAGTGATGGAAATGGCAAAATTCAAAAAAATAAAAATCCTTAATTTCGCTAAAAAAGTTTTTAGGCTTGCTTGAGTTGATTTTTGCCTTTGCTGAAAAATAGTAATTTCGCTAAATGGGAGATAGAAACACTTTTTCCGAA
The DNA here is from genome assembly GCA_029875015.1 of Lepomis gibbosus. Taxonomy (NCBI): domain Eukaryota; kingdom Metazoa; phylum Chordata; class Actinopteri; order Centrarchiformes; family Centrarchidae; genus Lepomis; species Lepomis gibbosus. Next base: position 17,256 of record JAPMOB010206493.1, on the reverse strand, counting down.
TAAGTTCTGACGTAGCACTGATCAGCTGTTTCTGCTGTCGGCGTCTTGCTCGGTTGTGCGGAGTTCTGCATACCTGCGAGAATTTCACACACCTTGCGGCTTGTAACGCTTATTTGTGCTGAGAAAAGAGGTGGATGCAAATCTCGGCAGGTAGCTTTCATCATCTGTTCTGCCGAATTATGCATTCACCTCTTAAGGTCCTTTTCAGATACTTTGCTCTGCACACTGATCAAACGGGGTTATCACCGCATATTTTTTGCTGAATCTCAATGAATGCTGCTTCTACTGAATGATCCAAAATATTAACGATTATAAACGGTCATAAAATATATACTTAGATACGAATCATTTATCCCCAGTGATGATCCGCATAAAGGATATTATAGCGTTTAAAAGCATTATTTGGAGTTGCATGTAATTCTCAGGAGGCATGCAAAACTCCATAACACCGAATAATCCCATAGAGTGCGGAGACATGGCTGTTGCGCCCGCTTGAAACACATTTCTGAGGACCTCTCTCCATTTTTCTAAGATGACCTGCCATCAGGTTCAAGCAACTGGTTTTGTTTCTGTTTTGGTTTGAAACCCATACCTCTTGTTTATTACGGCCACGTGTAACGTCAACTAACTGACGTAACGACGTTTATGGAAACGCACATATTTCGCAATTTCTTTTTTTTTCTCGACATTTTAAAAGCACGCTTAAATTTCGCATGACAACAGGAGGGAAACATGGCTACTAGCTAGCTTAAACACCAACGACAAAGTAAACACTCGTGTTTGGCGGGACTCGGACATGACGGAGTCATTAACGTTAGGTTGCTAGCATACACGTCGTCTCAGTTAGCAAGAAAAAAACGCCTCTATCACTCATAACAAGTCACAGTAACATAGCGAAATATACTATCAACATGTGTTTAAATTTACAGAGCGTTGTGACTGGTAATTACCTTAAAAATGGGTAAAGTAACGGGGACAGGTTGAAGAAACACACACACGCAGCTCTCGCCTTCACTCGTCTGTATTCAATGAGGAAGAGGAGCACAATCCCCCTACTGGAGCCCCAAGGCATTAGCAACACATCGACGAACAATTAACCAACACAGAGAAGGATCAGTATTATCTGCATTCCACTTCTTAATATTACACGCTGTATAGTTTTAAACAGTGACAAAACTTAATACACATTCTAATATAACAAACTATTGTAAATGAAATGTCCTGAAGATGTAATACTGTAATAAACTTCAAAATGAAATTAGGTTTTCATATAGATTACTTGGTATCAAAATGAGTTATGAACTACACTTCACATACCACTTGTCACAACAACTGATCATTTGCTAAGTCCAACCCACTTACTGTGGCTATGCATTACAGGGACAACAGTAGAGGATTTACCACGTTAAGAGGTAGTTAAATGTAGACATTTCTAACATCTAAACGTCTTATTTTTCAGCTGTATTGTCAACTGTAGCTAGTTAATCAAGCTAACATTAGCTCCGTGAGTATGTTAAAAATGCTGTTTCATGCTCACTTTTAATGTTTCCAGCTGACTTGTTTTAAAACAAGATCCATGTAAAAGGTCTACAATATGCTAAAAGATTGTGACTATAGCCATATATGCTCCAAGGAGGGTAGTTTGGCAAACAGTCAATATCACCTAAGAGCTCAGATAAATTCAAACTTGACAGGTTTTATGACAGGCTCACAAAATATTATAACAAGCTACTTTTGAGTCAGTGTGTGACTTTTGGATCTATCAAAGACCATCAAAGTATTTTTTGTTCACTCTAGTTCTGACTAAAACAAAATATGCTAAGATGTTGTTGTATCCTAATACGTGCTGCTTTTTCTTCATCTACATCCAACCAGGCCTGAAGCTGACAGAGAAAAAAGGAAAAAGCTTTGGATAACAGCGGAGCAACAACTGCAAAATGCAGCTGAAATAGTGAAGTGAAATAGAGAAGTGAGATGAGCACTGTAAAACCTCAGTGGATAATGTGTCGAGAGAGCATGGCCTTGGCCAAGAAAAGCTGGATAAATGAAGCACCGGTGTTTGAACAGGCGAGGCTGATTTTACTCTGAGGACTTGTGACATTTAAAAGGTGACTGTGAGAAGAAGGTAAGGCACAAATACAGAAAGCTTAGAGGAAATGAGGTAAAAGGCTGCTGAACTGCAATCATTGACTGGGAATTTTTCCACCCACAGATACATTGAACTACAAGACATACTAAAACAGAGGAATGCACAGTGTCTTTACTAAATTCTTGACAGTAGACTATAGACTGACAGCAGAAGGGAATTTCATTGCAAGGCTGACTACTATGATCTACAGCAGCAGAAACCTAATACTTCATTGTCTCCTGTACAAGTTACTTTAAACATAGCTACATTTGTTAAGCAAGTCTAACATATCTGGGGGGGTGGGGGTGTTTTTGGACATACATTAGACCTACTAGAGAACATGTTCTCAACATTTTACCAAGTCCCATATGTAATGTAGTGATATAATTAGGGTTGGGCCATAATCCAATATTATCACCTGCTACAAACTGAACACCTGAGCAGTTTTTATCATCCAAACTGTTTATCATTTTCTTTAATCATTCTTATCTTTACCCTTTTCTGTGTTTTTGAGATATATATATTTTAAAAGCTACTAAGGTGTAGGCTTAGTGTTGGTATAGCAACGTCTGGTCAAAGACAACAACTCCACCCAAGAATCACAGACTGTGATTCTTACTGCTAAATCATTAATTGCTGCAAGCATATAGCCTGGGGCTGACTGTGAAAGTATCACGCAGGGTTGTGTTTTTATAATAATAATAATTATTATTGTCATTAGTAGCCATTTCGCTACAATTACGCTTCACACATCAACAGCGGCTGTGTTTGCGACCTGACTTTTCTTTTCTCCATGAGAGGGAAGAATTTAGAAAGATGCGTGGCACTGCGGTGAGCCCCCAGCTGCAGTAGTGCATGGATCGTGTGTAAGATTCATCCAGTCAGAAGGAACGATCACGAACCGTTCACAGCGTGTCGGTCATACTAGCGACACAACCAATACCGGAGAGGGAGTGGGGCGGACCAGGGACAGGAGATCGCGGAGCGACTGGCCCACTGCAGACAGTCATTGATCGTTCCCTCTGGCTGAATGAAGTCTGACACTCTGCATGATCCATGATGACAGAGAAACAGAGATTCATGGCAATAAAACATGCTGTTAATATTTTAGAGTCCCCCCAAAATATCACAAATCATGCTTTCAGGGGAGCTGAGCTCCCCCTGGCTCCCCCTTAGTTCGCAACCTGGATGCTGGTGTGTTTTACATTTGAGGGACAGGGTTACAAGAGAGGAAAAAATAGAAAGTTCCTCCATCTGCAGTATGTCATCCACTTTACCATTTTAGTGAAATAACTAAGTGCCCAGAGAGATGCCTACAGATCCAGAGAGGCTGAATACTGATGAGTACCATCCATCACTTCAACAACCTAGGTAAAAGAGCTCAGAGCAGTCAGAGTCAACTTGTTGATCAGTTTATTCTCTCTCTCTCTAGCAGGATCTAACAGCCAAGTTGCTTGTTTTTTGTCTGTTTGTTTGTGTCTTTACAAACTTCTCACCCTTTACCAAAGATTTGCCAGTAGACTAAGGTTTATCTGCTTTATGCACCGTGTGACTCTGACTGTAGAAACAGTGCTGGAAACTAAAAGGTGCACAAGAGCACAAACCTCCGCCAACACTATGAAACTTTTCCAACTTGGAGGGAACACTAAAATAAATAATTTCTAACAATAAAATTCAAACTCAAATGTCTATTACCTGAACGAGCAAACATAGCCTTAAGGGCTTGGAATCAAACTTCTGTTTCTGTTGCCACCATGAAAATGGATGGCATAAACAATAAGGGTTTATTTTTAGACCGTTACTGTTTGTCCTGTGCTGTTGAGGTTTTTGAGATAGTGACAGACACACTCAAGCTAAAAGGGCTCAAAACATGGCAATCCACATACAGTCAAACAAGTATACATTTTGTCGATTCCCACATGTCCCACATACATCACAGCTGAGCAGACGGTGGTGCAGAGTCAGGGGGAGTCTTCATGGTAAGTTGCTAACTAATTGTTGAAGTACTTCCATAAACTACGTTACTGGGAAGTTAATAAATAATTTCGGAAAAAAGCATACCATGAAGTTTTGCAGCGCTGGCAAAAGTCCAACACACCTTATGTTACACATGGGAGAGGCTAGGTTACATGCGGTCTAGTGGTAAAATTCCTATTAAAAACAGTGTTTAATGGTATTTAACCCTACCATGTTCACCAACTTAGTTTACCAACGTGCTAAAATTCAACACATTCTCACTCCCAACTCGTCACATATTGACGCTTGGTCAACAAGCCCCTTTGGCATCGCTTTTCAACGCCCTGGGTTCATTTTTAGGCGTTTAAGACTCGGTTAGACTTTCCGAATACAACGCTAGGGTTTCGAAACAACAACACAACAAAAAGTATTTGGTAACATTAGGCAACAAATGCACTTGGTTAGGGTTAGGTAAAAGTATTAAAATAACTACGGAGGTCAGTTAACACGTAAGTTAACTTATGTCACTTGCGTTACGTAAATTATGTATCTCGCGTAACTTCAATAAAAATAATTAACGTTGACTTTTTGTTTCAAACGGGATACAAACTCCGATCTCCATTTTTTTTCTGTTAAATATCATATACCTGCCTTAACCCTCAAAAACTGATGCTACAGGGCTTCCCCCTATGTGTTGAACTATAACGCTAGGGATCCCCAGTTTGTTGGGTCTTGACCATGCTTCCATATGTGACGAGTTAGGGAGTGAGAATGGGTTGTGAAATTTGGTAATTAACACTAAATACGAAGTGCAATTGAGACTGACAGGAATTACTTTTGCAGACATTGTAGTAGTAGTCTTCTGGGGACAATAAATGTCTGCACCGAATTTAGCAGAACAATAAATCGTTTTCAAGATATTTCAATTAAAAACAAAAATGCTGACTGTGGCTGTAGACTCTGGACTTGTTTCTAAGTACCTGTTACTCAAAATTTCCTCTGTAAAAACAGACCAAATTATGTTCACTTTGTACTACAAGCAGCTGTGACTGATAGCCCATTCATGAGCAAATTAACTCAAGTTTCTGACTGTCTGTTAGGTGTCACCTATGTCACCTAAGTATGTTGTTGAATCATCCATAATCATCACTATTTTGTGGCTGTGCAAGTCAAACTATTCATTTCCTGGTGAACGTTTGGCTGAGATTGATGTGAATCCTGTGCCTGCTTTGGCTGCAGACTGGAGCCTGACAGTCTGACAGCTTAACTGAGACGCTCTGCTGCCGGGCTGACTGCTAACAATGAGAGAAATACCTGTTTCTCATTTCTAGCCCTTCATCTGTCTGTTGGTGACACACCAGGCAGTAATTCTGCTGACTCTCACCATCTAAGACCTCCTGAGTTATAAAATTACATTACATTTATAGTACACTTAGATAAACTGTTTTCTGCAACATAATTACCTACTTTTTCTCTGGGAAATGGTATGAAAACAATGCTGTAATTTCCTCCGTGCTAACTACATTAATATATGGCTCCATTGGGGGCAAACCTAATCAGCAGAATTAAATGATCAAAAGAAAATTGCACAGCAACAAGGCAGCAATTAAAACATTTATCTGGAGTCTGAGGTTCAACCCTCTTCACATTAGCACACATGCTGAGTGCTGAGACAAGCAACAAATACATGAACGCAAAAACAATAGTAATGAGAAAGAGGACTCAAAATCACTCACAATGAAATATGTCAGTCTTATGCAGATTTGGGAGGATTGCTGCAGGTTACATCACTTCTACTAATGGACCCAAGGCGAGATTTGTAGAGTCTCTGATGAGCATTCCATTAATAGGAATATTTGCATTTCAAAATAGGGATAGTAAATTGAATGGCACACTTTTTGTTGCAGAGATTCTCATTGAAAGGACATTAAGTCACCCTGTTAAAAAAATTCTAAAAATCATCATCAATTATGCTCTTCTTTCTTTCTTTTTGCCTCTAGCACTTAGAGTTGGTTTGCCCTGTGGGTGTAGTAGAACTGAATTTTTTTTTGAATAATCAAGCAAAGCACTGCCTTCTTTTTTGAAAGACAAAAAATATTTGTGCATGACTTAAAACCTTAAGCTACATAGATTTTGTGGTACAGTGTCTTTTGTGAACAATTTTTTATTTGATTTCATATTAACAGACATACATGTACAGAAATACAATGTACACACCCTCATTCCCTCACCTCAACCTACATGCACGCACACCCAACCACACACACACAAACAATATGAACAAAACTAACACAGTTTGTACGTTATCTAATCCCCCCCTACCCTCCCTACTGAGTGATCTACCGTATCCCCCCCCCAGCAAGAAATTAGTTACTTAAAGAGCGTCTGACTAGGACCTTATGGTCTTTCCTTTAGCAATGTGAGATCGTGCCACAGAGAGCTCTAAAGCAAGAATATCTAACAGCAAGTTAGATAGTGTAGGGAGGGAAATTTCAAGAAATTCTCAAAATTAAACAAACAAACAAAAAATGCTGCAGAATGATAAATAGAATGACATCCTTTTTCTGTATTTTCCGAAACTGATAGAAATCACTGTTGAAGTACAGGGTAAAAGTGTATAAATACATTTTTTTGTTAGGGAAAGATCATGGTTTGGGTTAAACTACTGCTAAACTATTAAGTTTGTGGAACCTTTGTCATTGAAGTTAAGATAGTAACTTCTTGGTTAGGTTGGGGAACTTAAAATAAACCAATTTTAACGGTTTGTTGTTATTTTGATTATTTGTTGACCCATCCATCCACCCCGACATTCTCCCTCCTCCCTTTGCATAGTTTGTGGCTCTCCAACAAAGTTACAGTACTTCACCTTTACTATCAAGTGACAAAGGTCAGAATCCCTACAACTGCTAGAGGAGTTTGTCATTTAAACATAAACACGTGTTTAGACTGTAATTAAAATGCTTCATGAACATTTCGAGCGACTATCTTCAAAATCTTCATCTCTTCACCAACTCTCAAATTTTAAAGGTCCAGTATGTAATATTTCTGAGGATCTAGTTACAAAAATGCAATTAAAGATCCATAACTATGTTTTTAGTGGTGTATCTAGACCTTACATAATGTACCTTTATGTTTCTATTTCCTTAGAATGAGCCATTTTCATCTACATACTTCAGAGGTCCTCTTACAAAGATGTCGCCATGTTGCTCCGGCATGTTTCTACAGTACCCAAAAACGGACTCTACAGAGCGTGTTTCCTCACTACGTTCTTCTTCTTCTTGTAGAATTCTGGCAGTGTAGACGCTCATCACTATGTTGAATACATACGCTCGAAGAAGAAGAAGAAGTAATATTATACGGCAGGGGTCAGCAAATATGTTTTGCATCAGAGCAATTTTTTTTTATCCATCAGATGGTGGGTGAGAACATAAGACAAAATATTTAAACTACATTTTACAGTGTTTGGTTAGCGCAGTTGGTAAAGCACAAGACTCTCACCAAAGGTTGCATTTTTGATCCCACGTTGGGAGAATTTTTTTCCCCCTCTTCAACAAATTGATTACGAAGCAATTGTTTCACATGCTCACGGTAAAACATGTGCTGCAGTGTCTGTGTTCCAGTGTTTTTTATCTGCATCCATCAACCTACAGAAGCTTAGTTTCATTTCCCCAGTATCTCCAGGAAGAGGAGATACTGGGGTCATGTTTTTTGACAGCATTTTTAGAGGTGTGTCAAGTAGGTAACAGACTCTTTTTAATGTCAATCAGAATTTTTAAAAGTAAAAGCTCTCAATTCCGCTTGAAATAACGCATAGCTCCAAAAAACATTCTTGCGCTTTTATTTTGCAGGCAAAACCACTAAAGAAGAAGTGATTATGTGACTAACTGTTGCTGTGATGACTGAGATGTGTTTCAGCACTGCTATCAAAGGATTTATTTATTCATTTATTTATTGCCTATCAAAGCACCATAATCTGGCCACAGGCCAGACATTGCTGGCACGCAGTTTTGGTGCGGGTGTAGGCAAAATAGTTGATTACAATTCGCAAACTCACTGCTAGATGGCACTAAATCTTATACACTTAACACAATCTAAAACCTGGGTCTTCTTTTTGTAGTTTTGACCATCATTGGTTGGTTATAATAACATAACTAGACTTATACTGTCTGTCTGTCTGATTGCATCAATGGTTGTCCAGACTAAAATGTTTTTCAAAGAAAATGGGGTGATGACCACAGCTATAGAAATAAGATTCAGACGTTTTATTATTATCATTACATAAGGTCAGAATAAAATCCATCAATGAATAGGAGTCCTGATGGTTATAATTACTATTTATTTCAAGAGGCACTTATATGGTCCTCTTCCACTGCTCAAGTCAACAAACACAAAGGCTGTCATTAAATTGGAAAGGAAGAAGGTCAAAGCAGAAGGTTAGATAACTATTAGCTGCATTTATAATCTAATGTTAATTTGCTGTTTAATACGTTTAGAAGGCAGTAACAATGAGGGAGGATGGTGAGACGTGACTGTATATTGGAAAAACAGGTTGGCTTTCAGTAATACATTACTATACATACAGGCATAACTGCCATTGACCTTCTTTCCAATAAAGAGCCATGTTTATTGTGTCAAGAGAAAAAATCACACAAAACAAACAAGAAGCAGGAAAAATGCGAATGTGGGTTTCAGCAAGAGTAAAAAGTGTGACAAACTGTATGTCAGAGTCTATTACAGGCACATGACATTAATATTTGAATATTAGAAAATGCTCTGCATTCTACTAATTGGTTCATTATTGGTTTACTTTAACATTTAAAGCTGAGCAAAATCAGATCAATATGTGGACACCAACCTTGTTACTGAAATATATGTCACACTATTTCTATCCTGACAGGCTATGCAACACTGAAAAGATGAAAAACAAAAGGAAAAAACATGTTACAGTGATGTCACCCCACTTGCAGGAAAAGTAAGAGTGTGGAAGAATAGGACTTTATTACTGAAACTTGAGTTGCTGTGCAGCGCAGAGCTGCGGCTGTGTGAAGGTGAGATGAGGGGGGTCAGGCCAATGAATCTGACATCACACTCTCACACACACACAAGAAAAAAAAGAAAACCCACTGATGGGTGAAATGAGAGAAGGAGTTGGGAGTGTCATTGCATGGCTTAAAGACGGAGGGCAACTACAATGAATGTCCATGCAGTGCAGTGAACCAAACTCCTCCACTTCTTCTCTCTTTTTGTACACTCCTCATTTTTTCTTCTACCAGCTCCTGCTCTTGTTCCTCTTTTTCTCTTCCTCTCCCCATCACACTAATAGAAAAATACTGTCCTTTAAATTATCTGTTTTATTAGATAATTGAGAAGTTTAAAGCTGGTATAATCAATATTTTTCTATTAATAATGTCAAAGACATTGCTCATAGTGGTGATCCCACAGAGAGAAATGTGCAGTTCCCCTCAGGTCTACAGAGCATTTAAGCATCTTTTAGCTCATTGTTCTGATGCCCACAACTTGGTTCTGTCTCACGTATCTCATAGTGTCGTTTCCAGATGCTGGAGGCAGAAGTTACACGATTTTTTGATTTGACAAATTACAAAATGCAGACATATTTTGTTCTACACTACAGTGCGCTGATCATAGCTATGCACGGGAAACCTCTAGGTCTTCACTGGCTCAATATAGTTCACGGTTACGATGTTTATAAATCCATCCATCCATCGTCAACCCTGTGTACAGGGTCGCGGGGGGCTGTAGCCTATCCCAGCTGACATTGGGCGAAAAGCGGGGTACACCCTGGACAGGTCGCTAGTACGTTTATAAATAATATTATAATTTAAACTTCTTTGTCAAGATAAGTTTATCTAAAGGTTAAGACTTCAAATGTGGCCTTCAAAATAAAAGAGGGAAATTATGTTATTTGTTAGGTAGTGTATACTTTTTGTGTTATGAGATTGAAAGTTCATTTTAAGTCTTGGACCTTTAGCAGTTGAGGAAACAATCTCACAGCAAGTTCCACTTCACTAGCTGTTCTGGATATTTTCATCACATCACAAGATCTTCATCAGCAGATCAAGTTTGACCAACTTCCACTTCCACTGAATCTTTGTGTTACATAAAGAACAGACAGACTGTCATACAGAGGGGACGACTTTACAGTATATAAACTCATGCACAATCTCATGCCACTCACTCATCATTACTACAGTGTGTTTTTGATAATAGCTGATGCCCACATTTTATACTTTCCTCCTACTTCAGAGTGACAGTGAACAGTGACCTCAGCAGAATGTGGCTGATTCTTGGACCGATAACAAGTCATCTGATATAATGACAGGGCCATTTGATGAATGGGTCTGTTTTTAGGGAGGCAGACATACACTGGGGAACTGGCCTTGGGCAAACACAAAATCCCACAGGTCACAAAGGCAGATGGATGGACTGCAGTTCTCTGTCACTTTTATCGCTTAACTACTTGTCCCTGGATTAATAAATCTAGATTCATGACTGGCAGCTCCTGGCTCAGACTACGAGCCACTGCCACCTTTATGTAACCTTGACTTAATCAGAACCTCTTCATGACTCCACTTTTACTAAACACATTTTCATAAATCACACTAAAGAGGAAATGTAACGGCGATTTATCCACCACAACTTTGCTCTTTCCTCATGGTGGTTCTCTGAGACTCCACCGTCTCATGAAGCATTAAGGACAGCAGGGTTTTGCAGAGAAAATGTCTCACACATTCACACCAAATTGATTTTATTCAGAGGTTTATGTTCTCTCAGAGCAAACCACCAGCTCATTGAAAAGTAATAAATTCTGACGAGACAGGGCTGTTCACACGTGAAGCAGGGAGCTAGGCCTAAATTTAAATAAACTCTACTCCCAGAATATTTTTTATCAACTTTCTGTCTGGCTGAGGACTGGAGGAGATGACTTTCCAGCAGACTGAGAAAATAACAGCACCTTAATGTCAACCCTTTATCCTCAGTTAGTTAAATAATAGGGGTGTGACATGACACTTAACCCAAGAGACGAGACGAGATTAGACGAGATTTTAACACAATTTTTAAGAAATCTTTAATGCTGAATTATATAAAAATTCTGAAACTAAAATTAAACACTGAAATTCTGGCATTCTGATTATTTTTTCTGCACCAGTTTATGGTGAAAATGTTTTTCTTTATGTAGAGAGTAACACAAAATTCAAGTGGCAGGTGACAATTCCATCTCCACATCCTAAAAATCAGTCAGTGCAGCTCTCAGTCATTCGGTGCTGCTATCAGATCTGTTTCTCCTGTAGATCATCTTATTTAATATCTAGTTATGATTTAGTCTTCCCTCCTCTTTTGTGTCTTTGTTTGGTGAAATAACCTCTTTAAATGTGATTGTGGCACTTTCTCACCTCAATAATAGATTATTTAATTCAGTTAGAAACTCCTGGAGCTTATTAGCTCCTGTCTTTCAGCAGCTTTTCTGCTCATTTTCAAAACCTTCTGCACATCTGTGGTCTCTGACATGTCCAGAAAAAAGTCATAATATTACCACACTAAAGTCGTCATTTAATGAGAAGTCTACCTGTGCTTTACTCTGCGATGCATTACGTTATTGATCAGCTGGTTGTAATGTTATCCCCTCTGAACGTTTGACCAACGCAGTTTGAGACAGTTTTGTGAAACCGAAAGTAACTTAAACACTCAGACAGAAATCTCACCACAAATCCACACACATATTAACTTTACCAGATCATAAAGTTCTGACAGTTCCAAACAGAGTAAGGTTGCTCCTCAGTTTTTAAATGTTTATGTTGCAAAACTCTACCAGTTAGTTACCACTCATCACAGCTGTCTGGACTCACAGGTTCAGTTGATTACTATCAGGGTGTATGCCGATGTTGCATCAGATGGGCAGAGTTGATTAGTTCTGTGAGTCTATTTTATCAGATATAATTACATTTGCATTTCACTGCGTGAGAAAATTAATGTTTGGCTTGACAGCATGTTAAAAATTTCAATTGCGTGAGTCTCGCGAGACAGCTTTTTACCTGAAATATCGTCATAATTTAATCTTGCGAGATCTAACCTAATAACCTAATAAATAATCAAACACATCTACCAAACCCACAGTCTCACCTATCAAATAAGTAAAATGCTCTTAAAGTTACCCTCCTGCTTCCACTGGTGTTATGATCTAAATGATGACAAAATACAGAAGAAATGTGTTTGCCGGCACTGCTTGTGGTGATAAGGTAATTGCAAAACAAAACAAAACAAAGTAGGAGATTACATAGACATGGACATGTGGGCAAATTTCCCCTTGGGGACAATAAAGTTGAAGATAAAGTTAAAGATGAAGGGAGGAAGAAGGTACTTACACAAATGCTGCTATAAAACTACTATAAAAGAGCTCAAACTGAATGCCTGGGCATACGAAGCATTGCTTCAACTGAAGGCTGGGCTATCTCCAACCAACACCACCATTGGTTCCTTTTAACCATGAAGGGATTTGTTCTATGTTGTAGTTGCCTAAAGTTCAAATTTTAACCACAGAGGCTACATATCACGAAAAATATTCCAATTAAACATTTTTAAACATATTTCATCATTTAGGTATGAAGACTCGTATTTTCTCACATGAAACTGTCCATTGTTCTTTGCTTTTGATACTCTCCGTAAAACACATATTGCATTGAGATAAATACAGCTTAAAGTGGAACAACTGTGTGTGGTTTTGTACTTCTAGACTAGGTTAGAGGGACAAAGGCGACCCAGTAGAGAATGAATGGCCTTAGACGCAGGGAAGGACCCATAGAGAATTTCTATGTACAGGGTCCAGAATTTTGTGCTAAAACCCTGGCTGGGATTAAGCATGTATTTGTGGTGGTGCTTGTCAGATGGTTAAACAGCATCTAAAAAGAGAAAAGTTCAAACCCTACTTATGTCTCACCTCCACATACCGACACAATCACTGCATGAAGTGGGCGTGAATGCTGGATAGTATAAATATATGTGAGTATGTGGCAGAGAGAGAGAGAAACAGTATATTAACAGAGAGAGTGTGATGAATGTGATATTGACAGAAACCTGTCCTCCATGTACAAAACAGGATGAATGATATGATGTTCTTTACTGAGCTGAAACCTTTTTATTGGTTAAGGGGCATGATCTGGACAGAAGACAGGTCATTAAGGCTCTGTCTTATATACAGTATGCTGTAGAGCAAAAAATATGAGGCACTGTAGAGTGATACAGTAAAAATTCAGGTTTTGTGATTTGTCTCTCAGTCTTGAGCTTCATGCACAGAGGAAACTGTTGTGTCTGAGCCTTCAGACACAATGTGCCTGTTTCATCTGGATGTGGGTTCATTTCATTTCATAGTATTAATACCCCTTTTTATTTTACAGCCATTGTCTTCCCAAACAATCAATGCGGTTGAGAAACCGCAATGACAATTAATGCTTCCATCTCCCATCTCTGTCCTCCACGCCCACTACCATCGTCTCTCCATTGTTCCATTCAAACAGTTGATTAACAATGTGTGTGTGAAAATATTCTGATCCATCAGTCTTTTTGGTGATTTCTATGTCGATCTGCCTACGAGGATGACACGTAAAAGGCTGCACTTATTTACAGTACCAGTCCAAGGGAGTACAGTATAATTATTGTGGGGAGGAAGGGTCATCAGATTTTACTGAGCCACTACAGTGTAGCTACTGGAACTATTCATTAAACATGTGAGGAAAACAACAGCTCAGGGATTTTAAGTGCGGTATAATCTATCTATCTATCTATCTATCTATCTATCTATCTATCTATCTATCTATCTATCTATCTATCTATCTATCTATCTATCTATCTATCTATCTATCTATCTATCTATCTATCTATCTATCTATCTATCTATCTATCTATCTATCTATCTATCTTTACACTGCAGGGTTAATTCTTTCATTCCTCAAAATCACTTCTCTCATACAGCTATGAAATGAGCAACTTTTTTCTTTTCTGAAACCATCCCTTTAACCAAGAACCTACTTTTTAGGATTTTTTTCTGAAACCTTTTACAACAGGAGCTGAAGCGCCAGCAGCAGCATCCTCCTGATGTGCAGCTTTCTCACATCTCCACGGACAGACCAGAGTCTCTCCCACTGTCTCTTTCTCTCATGAGAAAACATCAAATGCTGGAAAATCTAAAATAAGAACGGAACTTGTGGGATTCGCTGTCTCTTAAAACTTGACAGCCGTAAATCCCCTGAGGATGTGCGCTCCCTTTCAACAACAAGCCCCCGCGGTGGTCGGATCAGACCCAGCCAACTGTTTAATTCACTAAAATTCACAGAATAAACTTCATGAGCTACAGTAGCTACTTTTCCCCTCATACTGGAGAAACAGGTTTACTCGCAGCTGTTGCATTAACTTCCCACTTTAATGCGTTTTAGAAAAAAAAGTTTTTTGAGAGAGATAAAAGTGAGAGGTGTGACAAAATGAATGATAGCAGAAATTAAGGCAGATTGCATTATTTTTTAATAGCCTAATAGTTTACAGCTGGAAACAATTCGTCAATCAGTAGGCTAGTTGAACTGTTTTGATTATCGATTATACTTAGTTCAACTTCCTAGAGGATTTGCTGCTTTTCACGGTTTTATATAATTGGAAACTAAATATCGTTTGAGTTTTGGACTGCTCGTCCGTCACAACAGGACATTTCAAGGCGGCATCTTGGACATCTTTTTAAACATTTTCTCCGTTTTATTGACCAGCCTATAGGCTATTAATCGATTGACAAAATAGCCTAATTGGCAGAATAATCAATAATGCAAATAATCCCTAACTGCAGCCCTACACTAGGTAGCCATTTGACTTTAGATTCTCTTAATTAATCATTAAATATGTTTAAACATAGGCTATTTCACTTTGGGGTTTATTCTGGCTTTATGAAAGTATAATGTTTGACCAATTTAATGAATGACCAATTTCATTCTTAATAAAATTTATCATTACTTAGACAATTTAAAGTGTCACCAACGGCCATATCTGTCGATAGACAACAAGCTAAATATTATTAGCCTATACCCTTACATTTGACATGCAGTAATAAACCCTGGGGTCCCTTTCAACAGCCCGCTCTCCATCCCAGAAAGCGCACAGAGCCGCTCACCTTCTCCACCTGTCCCACACGAGCCGAGCAGGAACGAGGCGAGCAGCGCAGTAATCCCAGCGAGTCTTTTACTCCCCAAAGACATGTTGAAGCGACTGGATGCTGCAGAGTATAATCCCGCCTGTCGGAGGGAAGACAGTCCGTCCTTCCCCCTCCTCCTCCTGCTCTTCTCCTCTCCTCTCTGCTTCTCTGATCTGCTCTCCCCCAGCTCCGCTCCGGTGCGCTGCGCTGCAGTAGCCGTGCTGTCACTGTGTGGAGGGGCCGTCCGGTACCCAGCGGGGAGGAGGATGCTCTCACACCGCCTGCCCTCAGTCAAGTGATGGAGGGGAAAGAATGAGCCAGGAGAAGAGGAGCGAGAGCTTTAACAGACTGTTGCGGGTCCGAGTTGGTCGCACCTCCCTCACCGAGATCCTCAAGAAGCTCAGTGTTCCTGGAGGGAGTCCCAGGACTAGTCTCAGCAGCAGTGAGAGCATGTGGCTGTTTTTTTCATGTTTAACTCTTAATGCAGCTGTGAGCTTTAGGTCTCAGTCATCTGAAAGCAAACCAATTCTCCCGTCTTTGCATGGGACCAGGGATGCAAAGGGAAAACTCATACACAGATTATGAGACAATATAGCCTACCCCTGGAGACACATATTAGGTCCTCCAACTCTCCTAAGTAAAGGCAAGACATCCAAGTGTGCAGTTTCCTCAGCAAACCATGCAGTTGTTTTGCATCTCTTTGTGGTCATTGTGTGTCTTGTGGTTGTTTTTGCATCTCTTTGTGGTCATTGTGTGTCTTGTGGTTGTTTTTGCAGTGTTTTATGTGGTTTCTCCACAAAAAAAAACAAACTAAATACTAAATAACTTAATAAAATAGCATCTACTCCTTCTCTCTCACTGACAAATTCAGAATCTGTACATTTGTTTTCTTTAACTGGACACAAAATGTCTCCTACTTTCCACTTTCACACTGTTTCCACATCACACTTGTGGAAGATGCATATAGGACCACAATTTGCTTCTAAAGTATATGTCAGATTTATTTAGATCTGATCACTAAAGAGAGACTGGATTTGGAGCTCCCCACCAGCCGTATACCGGCCCATTGAGCATGCACACCAGAGACTTGAAATGAGTGATTTAGTGATGGTTGTGATGCTCAAATTTTATTTTATTTTTTTAAATCCACCGCTGGGATTTGAGGGAGACTTATATCACTGCCTCACTGGTTGAGACGCAGTTTATTAAATTAGGACACTACAAAGTGGTGTTATGAGTTCACAAGTGCCTTCACTTTCATACCTTATTTTAGCAGGATACTATATGTCTGTGTCTTAATGTTACACTTCAATAATTCATTTTCACAAAATAGGGGCACATGAGAAGCCCAGGTGTCCCCTGGATCAGTCATCATTTTTGTCAGTGTTTAATCACTTTTCTTTGCATATGTATTTGTACATTTATTACATTTCATCTAATTTAATTCTAAATTAAGAGAGATAACAATTCCACGCTATTTCTGAATCCTCACCTCAAGATCTGATTAATGCACAGTTAAATGGAGCAAGCTTACCGGTAAGTGTGAAGTGTGATGTGGAAACTACACTGTGAAAGTGGACTCATTGAAGTAGGAAGCAGATCCTGCAAACCTAAAAGGTTATTCCATTGGATTGCTCTCACAAAAATATTTGAGGACATTATGTGAGTCTTTTTTCACATCCATCTGGGGAGGTTACTGTATGTTCCATGGCCTCTGGTATTCTGCAGCAAAAAAAAGCCCTCCACAGATCAAACAGACCTCTCAAACCTTAATTTTTTATTAAAATAAAAATTCCAGATCTTTTGTGTGGATCAAGTGGAATAATCAAGAAATATTTGTGTTGATAAAACACAGAAACCTTCATTTGTTGTGAAGCTCACAATCTATTTTGAAAACTAGATTGAATACATATTATCTCAAAAAGAGGTTAGTAGTGCAAGTACCGTGTATTTCCACCCTTGAAAGGTCATGTTCACGTTGAAGAGC
>JAPMOB010206492.1:713-16809 GCA_029875015.1 Lepomis gibbosus | reverse complement strand
AGAGGGGGCGTGGGGAGGGGGGACAATCGTACTCGGGCCCGGTTCATGGCAACCGTGCCTAGTGTGAGTACACCCTAAAACTGACAACAAATCCCAAATTCAGTATCTCCAAAAATTATAATATTACTTAAGACCAATACAAAACAAGGATTTTTAGAAATGTTGGCCAACTGAAAAGTATGAACATGAAAAGCATGAGCATGTACAGCACTCAATACTTCGATGAGGCTCCTTTTGTCTGAATTACTGCAGCAATGCAGCGTGTCATGGAGTCGATCAGTCTGTGGCACTACTCAGGTGTTATAAGAGCCCAGGTTGCTCTGATAGTGGCCTTTAGCCCTTCTGCATTGTTGGGTCTGGCGTATTGCATCTTCCTCTTCACAATACCCCATAGATTTTTTTTAGGGTTAAGGTCAGGCGAGTTTGCTGGCCAATTGAGAACAGGGATACCATGGTCCTTAAACCAGGTACTGGTACCTTTGGCACTGTGTGCAGGTGCCAAGCCCTGTTGGAAAATGAAATCTGCATATCCATAAAGTTGGTCAGCAGCAGGAAGCATGAAGTGCTGTAATACTTCCTGGTAGACGGCTGTGTTGACCTTGGACCTGAGAAAACACAGTGAACCAACACCAGCAGATGACATGGCACCCCAAACCATCACTGACTGTGGAAACCTTACCATGGACTTCAAGCAACGTGGATTCTGTGCCTCTCCTCTCTTCCTCCAGACAGGAATGAACACTTGAAATATATCAGTCTGTGTGGAATGACACTTTTTCACTTTTTGAATGGAATTACTGAAATAAATCAACTTTTTGATGATATTCTATTTATATGACCAGCACCTGTATATATATTGTCTAGGAGGCAAAGTTGGACCTCCACAGCCTTGCTTTTCATTGCATTACTGTTTATGAATTTGACAAATATAATGAAGAAAAGCCTGCAAGCCAGTTCAGTCAGTCAGCTGGAATCAGTTACAACACATATAGACTCTTTTCATCGCATCACATATCCAATGCACCTATTCGATCATGGAGGTGTACTGTGTCAATGCTCTGCTCACTCTTTTTCTGTCATGCCTGCTGCCCCACTACTCACCTGAAAGCCACTGTCACTTAGAGCCACTGCTACTGCTGTGCATGTAGTATTTCATAAACCCCACCTGCACCAGTATTCATCCTTAGGCTCTGTGTCTACATTTGAACTAATCAGTTTCCAGTTTGGGAAATTCAGTATGAAAGATAACATCTTAGAAGTATTTCCTTAGATATCAGATACATGTGTATATGTGTGTGTTGGGAGGAGTGAGATTTTCCACATTATGATCCTGGTAAGGTGCACTACATCCCAACAAATGAGTTCAGAGCTTCAACGGCTTTAGCCACCCCATGGCACAAATCCATGTCCAATTATCTTCCCCAGAAATTGCGAAGGCTTGCCTAATTTATGCCATAGATACCCTTCTGCAATCACACACATAAACACATTCCTAGTCCCTCTTTAATTATTACATAATAATATAATTGTGATACCCACCATAGTATAGAATAGCCATTATATGCTGGGCCACCTTCATTTTCCTCAGCTGAGGAGGGATGATTGTTTCCCCACTGTATTCTTTAATAACTGATAAGAATATTTGATCAGAGAAAGGGGCTCTCGGTGTCATCACAGCTCTCTGACCACACTGACAAAACACAGAATCTCTGAGTGTACTGTTTCCAAAACAAACAGGCAGAAAATAAAATTATGTTATTATGTTACTTAGGAGGAAACCTGAAGAAAGATGACTTCCTGAAAAACATTAAACCCCCATAACAAGTATAATAACTTGCAGAAGAACACTCTGAAGAAAGCACACCAAATGTCAGCTTATGGAATAAAGTCTCCACAGCATCTCTGATTCTAAAGGACTTCTGAAGTTATTTTATTGTTAATGCAGATTTTGAAATCATTGAAAATATATACATTCATAAATAAAATGTGTAAAAATGGAATCAACTTTTAATTTTTTATTTTTTACTTTCACTATATGTACAACATTAAAAGTAATTTTCAAGTTCCAGTACAAGTACTCTTCAATCGTTTATGAAGTAAAAATGCTAAACATCACTGGTTTCAGCTTCAAATTTGAAAAATTCAGTGCTTTTTTCCATTTGAATATCTGAATTGAATGTCTGTCTGTGTTGAACTGCCATTCCAGCCCACAGTCCTAGGCATTATGTATGGGATTCTGCACCTTAAGTCCATTGCTAACTGTAGTGCCAATGCCAGAAGTATTGTTCCCTTTATAAAGCGACTGTGTGGACTAGAGTGGTAGAGGGGCAGTTAGCATGTGAGACTTTTAATCCAGCAATCCTAATTAATGTTTGCCTTTTTATTAATCTTCACCAAGTGTTCAGTTGCCTAGCTCTAACCATACCATAACCATAGTTTATTTACCATTACCATGATCTTTCCCTAATCTTAATCACACCATAGTTGCCATTTTAGAAAGCAAAAATTTTAAAATCTTGCCATTGCATAGAGGATAAAATAAAAAATTACAATGAACGCAAAAAGGGGTTTGCATAATCATCCAGTATTGATGTCCATGTCTAGGAATAGTGCTTATTATTTAGTCCGAAACCAAGATGCCAACTTTCATTTTTCTTTCTGGAATTTAACAGACTAACGATTAATCATAAAATGATTCAGCAGATAAGCAAATCCTTAGTGGCTATTATTATGTTGCAACTAAGGATATGTGTGACATATATATACATAGTATATATAATTGTCTAAATTGAAAATACCTGTGAGCATGTGTTGTTTTCCAATCAGTTTTGTGTAATTGTAAGAGTGGACAATTCCAGTGCTGCATGTGTTTGATGGCACATTAATATCAAGAGCATTTTTACAGAATCAATGCCTCAGTTTCCTTCCATTTTCCATCAGTTGATGGTTTGGAGATAAAGGGATTGTATACTTGACATGGCAAGTTTAGGAAGAAAGGATCATACCCAGAATAAACCACCTCCCATTTCCTGTGGGGGCTTTAAACTTAAAAATAGGCTCCCCTTATCTCTTACCTCCTCTATCTCAGCCTTTCATGTGCAATATCTCACAGAGTGGTATTTGTGAAAGGATAATTCTGTAGGTTATGGAAACTGCTGAGCAGGTCTCAGCCTCTGGGATGTAATACAGAGTGTCTGTACATGATGATAGCATTCAAACAACACCTCAGTTTTTCATCAAAGGAGATGTCAAATCAGCACTATCACTAATACTAGTATTTATCCACTGAGACTTCTATAGATTATACAGTATACAATCACGCTGGTAATGATCAATGACATTTCAATAAAAATGTTTATTGTGCAGTTCTTTTGACTGATGAAACATAAATTAGGTTAATAAATACCTATTTCAACAAAGCTTAATCATCTGCTGTTCTAAACCCAACAATGGTGTCAGTCTGTCCTGAACAATCTTATG
This sequence comes from Lepomis gibbosus, assembly GCA_029875015.1. Classification (NCBI taxonomy): domain Eukaryota; kingdom Metazoa; phylum Chordata; class Actinopteri; order Centrarchiformes; family Centrarchidae; genus Lepomis; species Lepomis gibbosus. The sequence continues at coordinate 13,329 of JAPMOB010206492.1, read as the reverse complement.
ATTTGAAGAAAGTGATGTGTTTTCTCTGGTAGTCTCTGGCAACAGAAACATAAATTTGTTTCAGAAAGAACTGGGAAGTTAGGTACTGTACAAACATGTGTGTTGAGGGAGACCAAATCTAAATTTAAACCTAAATATGTTGTGTCATATTGATTCTATTAGCCAATAGTTGATTGGGGTGGTGATGTAACAGTGGATAGGACGCATGGCTTTGGTGTGAGAGACCAGGGTTTAACCCCCCACTGTGACACGTCACCAGTGTGTCCCTGAGCAAGAAACTTAACCCAGTTGCTCAAGGGGTGTCCGACCTCTGACATATACTGCATTTGTAAGTCGCTTTGGATAGAAGTGTCAGCTAAATGAATTAATGTAAATGTAAATGGATAGAAAAAACGTAATAGCCCTGATACAGAGACATGATTACTGTCCTTTGCATATAACAAAAGAAAAGATTATAATAAAATATAAATGTGCATGATAAAAAAACACTACAATGAAGATCACGTAGGTGTTTCTAAATATACGTGCATAGTATCTGCATTGCATGCAGTGACAACCATAATAAACAATGTGGATTTTCTTTTACAAATAACTACTTAATTTTTGAGCCTTTCTCAGAACACTGCGAAGCTGCTCTTTTTTAAAGTAAGTCACTTTATTGAAGGCTACTCTTTATTAAAAGTAATACTTGGCTGGTTAATGATCAGCCAAATAACTGACACTGTTATTTGGCTGACATAAAATATCAATATCAAATGTCCATGAGGGAGCTTTCATTTTGATGTACTCCTCCACAAAACCATAAAGCACAAACATGATTTTTCTCCCAAACATAAAAATAAACAGCTGGTAGATTTTTCTACATAAGTGCGCATTTAGGTCTTCAGATACATACCACAGAAAGGTCTGCCTAATGTGATGAGCAGAGTTGTTAATTTGTTTGTTTTTTGTTTACACTGGTGATGACACACACAGCACTAACCTCCAGGGGCTTTACACTAGCATCAAAACAAACCTGCATCATTCCTGTCAGAATTTGTTGAGAAAGTAATTAGCCAAGTGATCTTCAACTTTCAGTGACAGGTAGTAGCAAGAGTTGGATAATCTGTTACATAATCAGAATTGCAGGTGAATGGTGCAATGCTTTATTTAAAGTATTTAAAAACAGCACTCAGATGACGTTTTTCAAGGCACTGATTGATATACATTCCTGAAGGACTGTTGTATTAAAAGAAACAAGAGTAATAATTATAATCATGAGTCAGCTGGAACAGACTGAGCATCTACTGGTGATTCAGATGAGCACATCAATAGAAACATTTGCAAATAGTTGAATGGACGTATGGATGGAAGGAAGAAATGAACAGATAAACGGGTGAGCAGACAGATGGAAGTAAGTGCTTATTCTCCAACCAACAGATTGTGTCCGGTCTTAGCTGTGGTGTGATGACAGCCAAACTGCAGACAGATCCGCTGAGCGCTACTTCCACTGAACAAAGCATTTAGTGTGGACACAGCAGTTTCTATCTGGCTAATTTACTCGACCAACTCAAACATGTTTAAATTCTGTCATGCACTGAAAAGATGCCATTCCTGTGCTTGGAATAAATGCCAAAGGATGTGAGACAGTATTTTCAGTTACATTTCAAACGTCTCTTCATGGAGAAGCCTGGGCAACAGCTCTGACTTTGTGACTTTACAAATCCCTCTGGCCTTTGGCTACAGTGTAACCATGTCAGATATTGCCTGTAACAGTATGTGAGGATTATCTGATGGTTCAGAACACCCTCCCCCTACCCCCACAAGAGACTTTCTGTGACCCCTGCACATATTGTACACAAAACTCACCTTACACATAATACACAGAATGCAGCAAGTGGAAATTCATGACTGTGATGGAGTGTGTGCATTAGAGAGAGAGAAGAAGGAGGTCATAGGTAGAGAGGCACAGAGACAACTCGCCTTACTTGAACTAACATGAAAAGAAACAAACCACAGTGTTAAGTTGACCAAGTTGACACTAATAACCTGAAACACTTCTTTGTAGAGGAGCATCTCTCAATATCCTTCAATCCTTTTTCATATCAAAGTATTTTCCTGTTGTGATGTTGGTTTTAAATCTACAGACCTCTAGCCCTGAGTGCAGTCACATAGAAAGCATGGGGCACTGACATTGACCTTTTTGTGTACCTGTAGGTGTGTATAGGTGAGTGTGTGTGTGTGTGTGTGTGTGTGTTTGTGTGTGTGTGTGCAAAAAATGAGAGATTGGGAATTGTCCCTTGCTACTAGATTGATTCTATATTTTGGAGTGTGTTCAAATTGCAATTCAGTCATCACAGCTAAGTAAAGAAGTGGTCAGATTGTGATTGCAATTTGTAGTCTGGATGAAATTCATCTGCAATATGCATGCAAGTGATGCTGGAAAATTGTGAAAAGGTAAGGGGAAAGGCAACAGGAGATGCATGAGTGATTTGGGTTCAAGTGTAGATATGCAGGGTGATGTGATGTCATTAAATTACATTTTCATAATCAGGTATCACATTGCAGGGTGAAATTATATTTGAACCATGCTTCCTTGTGAGAGTGAATGTGTAGATCATTATGTTTGTGAGCATATGTGAGTGACTGCGAAAAAGACGGAACATGTAATAAACAAACGCCATCAAACACCACCAAGAGTCTAAAAGCCGTGCTTGCCGCTCTGAGGTTGCACAGATGAGGCCTTTGCAGATTGGGTGTTTTTTGGGGCCTGAAGATTTGAATGCAAATGGTGTAAATCAGAACTGGAAGTCTTCACAGCACAAGTGTGTTTTGAATTGCAATGCGTGATCTGTCCACTAAAGCAGGACATTTCTCTCGCTTAGCCAGTAACAATAAACTAGTTTTCACAGCTCCTAGATATCTTTTTGACACTGTCGCTAAATTTACTCAAAAGCAGTAGTCTGTTAGCTGCTCATCTTTTACAGCTCATGATTTTTTTCCTGCAGAAAAATAGATGAGATTAGATACAAAATTAGTTCCTCATCTCCAGCTACTGATACACAACTAGTAGCGTGGTATTCATATATTGAATACAAGATAGTCTCTGTTGTTCCAAATATTGAGACTTATCGTCTTGAAACACTGTTACATTACATTGCTTAAAGCCCTGTACTTGTTACAGGTCAGTATTTGAGCCTTAAGCACATGAGCATCCAAACTGTGTGCCTATCTCTCTTTCTCTCTTCCTACTTTCTCTTCCATGCCCTCTTTTTTCACTCCGGCTTTTCTGTACTGGACCACTGACCATCCTGGGACCTCTCTCCCTCCACTGGTTGCCTCCCCACCGGGTGCCTAGGGTGTTTCTTTTGTGCCCAAAGATTTGAATGCAAATGGGCTAAATCAAAACTAGAAGTCTTCATGGCACAAGTGTGTTTTGAATTATGAGCATTTTCGGTCCGCTAAAGCATTTCTTCACTTTGTTAGGCACAATAAACTAGATTTCACGGATCTCTTTTCGACACTGTAGCTGAACTTGTATAAAAGCAGTGGTCTGTTAGCTGCTTAACCTTTTTTTTTCCTGCCGAAAAATAGATGAGATCAGACACAAGATTAGGTCCTCATCTCCAGCTACCGATACACAATCGGTAGAGTGATATTCACATGTTGAATCCAAGATAGTCTCTCTTCTCCCAGATATTAAGACTTAAGACTCTTGAAACGTTTTTACATCACGTCACATTACCTAAAGTCTTGTACCTGTTACAGGTCTGTTGTCATCACATAAGCACTTGAGCATCCAAACTGTGTGGTGCTCTCTCTCCTTATTTTATCCTCCTTGCCCTCCTTTTTTACTCAGGCTTTTCTGTACTGGACCATTGCCCATCCATTGGTGCCTCATCACAGATGTAATGGATCTGGATCTTTATTCGATGTGAATGGTGTGTTTGAGCTTTGCCTCTTTTGTGTTTGTATTTTCTGTCCTGTTCTCATGGTGTAGAAGAGGTTGTGTGGCTCAGGTCTGGCTGGCTACACCTGGATCGTTGCTCAGCATCCTCCCAGATCTGTATTCTTCATATGTTACTGTTACTATACTATGATACTATGTATCTATAATTTTGTCATCCAGATTGTCCCTACTGCAATTTTACTATATTGGTCTGTGCTGTACAAATAACATTTAGTGCATATTATGCTTTATATTATATTTATCAGGTATAATGTTTAATATGTTCACCATCGTAGTTCAGTGTATGCTCAACATATAGCTGAGGCTGAATATATTGTCATTCGTTTTTCAGATATTTGGTGCTAAACTAAAGTGAAGAGGATTCATGTACTGAACCTGAATAGCACTGTAAGCACAGAAATGATCTGACCTTAGAGAAAACAATCATGTTCGAACAGTGGCTGAGGACACCCTAAATCAGAAGATATGGATGTGACAAAGTTTATAACATGACATTAAGCACATTTGAGGAATATTTCCTAGAGGAGAAATCCTTTCTGCCAACAGGTATCATGTGGCTGACAGTAAGTGGAGTGTTATGTAATGCAGCACCAGAATAAAAACATTCCCTCACTCAAAAGGGTTGAACCAAGCCGCTTCAATTCCAGCCCACATTAGACAATACGGAGTCTGGACTTTGTCACCAATCCTGTTTGTAATATTCATGGTCAGGATATCGAGGCGTAGTCGTGGAGAGGAGGGGCTGCGGTTTGGTGGGCTTGGGATATCTTCACTGCTTTTTGCGATGATGTGGTCCTGATGGCATTATCGGTCCGTGACCTCCAGCTATCACTGGATCAGTTCGCAGCAGAGTGCGAAGCAGTTGGGATGAGGATTAGCACCTCTAAATCTGTGGCCATGGTTCTCAGCAGGAAACCGGTGGAGTGCCAACTCCAGGTACGGAATGAGTCCTTACCCCAAGTGAAGGACTTCAAGTACCTTGGGGCCTTCTTCACAAGTGAGGGTAGATTGGAGAAGGAGATTGGCCGGAGAAGCAGGGGTTGTATTGCACTCACTTTACCGCACCGTTGTGAGCCATAAGGCAAAGATCTCGATCTACCGGTCAATTTTCGTTCCTACCCTCACCTATGGTCATGAAGGCTGGGTCATGACTGAAAGAACGAGATCGCGGGTACAAACGGCCGAAATGGATTTCCTCAGGCAGGTGGCTGGTGTCTCCCTTAGAAATAGGGTGAGAAGCTTGGCCATCCGCGAGGAGCTCACAGTAGAGCCACTGCTCCTTTGCGTTAAGAGGAGCCAGTTGAGGTCGTTTGGGCATCTGGTAGGGGTGCCTCCTGGACCCCTCCCTAAGAAGGTGTTCCAGGCACGTCCAACTCCAAGACCCAGGACTAGGTGGAGAGATTATATCTCCACACTGGCCCGGAAACGCCTGGGCATCCTCCAGTCAGAGCTGGTTAATGTGGCCCGGGAAAGAGAAGTTTGGGGTCCCCTGCTGGAGCTGCTGCCCCCGCGACCCGACTCCGGATAAGCGGATGAAAATGGATGGATGGATGGAGTCTGGACTTGGTAGCTGAAAAGGTCCCAGTTCACCCCCTGAGCAAGGCACTGAACCCCTAACTGCTTGGGGCCCTGTGCTATGCGGGCCTATGTGTGAAGGATAAATAACAATATATTTGCACCAAACATAATAAATAACTTTGAATGACAAAGTAAATGCTCATAAATACTAATGAGTATTCTTTTTATTACACATAACCTTTGTAAAATACTAAGTAATGATTCTGTATGTTGCATGTTAGGGCTGTTTGGTTGGTTTGGTTTGCTTGAATGGTTATTATATGGTCCATGGTTATTCTCATGGCAGCGTACTTCTAAAATGACTAAACAGCTCTTGTCAAGTTGGTCTATGTTATCACACAGTGAATATGTCCAAGAGTTTTTCTTTGAGTTTTCTTTGAGTTGCTTCAATGTCCACTACTGTGCTTTAATCCTTCACCACAGGGACTAGCCAGTAAAGGCACTTTTATCTGCTTAAATTGTAAAGTGAGTCTGCAAGAGGAAATTGTTTCTTTTCTTCACTAATTGGGACCCTGTAGATTCCCCTGTATGCATAAGTGAAGTTTAGCTTTCAGATATTGCCATACACATGCAGGTATTGATAAAAATTAACGTTTTTGGCTTTCTTGTCTCTCGTTTTGACATATTTCCTAATGATGTCTGGACAGTTAGCAGTCATAGTAAATCACAATATATTAATTTGGTTTTGGTGTTTCTGTTCTACAATTATTTTTGAGTGAGGGGATGTTATTATTCTCGTGCTGCATGACACAATACTCCACTTACTGTCATCCACATGGTACCTGTATTAACAGAGGAATTCTCCTCTAGGAAACAGTCCTTAAAATGGCTTATGTCACGTTTGTCACATCTATGTCATCTGATTTAGGGTGTTTTCAGCCACTGTTGTAACACGATCATTTTCACTAAGGTCAGATAATTTCAGTTTTTACAGTGCTATTCAGGTTCAGTATATGAACCAGACTGAAATATTTCAACAAATCATGCCCATGGTTCACTAGTAGTTTAAACAGATATACTGTACATGTGCAAAAGCTTATTAATGTCTAATTAACATGACCTCTGTTTGGCACTTGTACCACAATGGTTGTTAAATGTCAATATGTGAAGATCTGTCTGATATAATCTGTATATTTTAGCTGATATTCAGTGAGACATGAGTGAAGAGCCTTATAACTGACAGTCAACAATGTATCATTTTATATAAAAAATGACAGAAATATGGCCTTTGTTAGTACACTTAGAACACAATCTACCAACCACACTATGTTAATTCTACCACAAAACATAAACGACTTGTTTATGTGGTCCATTGTAGATGCTTAATCGTCAGGGGTATAGAGACAGATGTTCAACAAATCTTTCACTTGTCTGTTTGCTGACTCTCTCAGACAATGTGGCCCAATTCTTAACCCTACACCTACTCGTGCTAAGACAGAGCTATGCCAGAGCTGAAACTCCAGTCTACCTTGATTCTGTCTGAACCTGTTGCCATTCTGAGTACTGCGTTGAGATTTTAGGTTTTCATTTCTTAAACCAATTAAAGTTGTCAAGGTTGGACATAAACCGTGCTCAGTTCACCAGTACTGTTAAATACAGAGCCGCAGGTGTTGGAAATGTCACTAAGGCACATTTTGCACATGGCTAATTACCTGCCTTACAGATACACAATACACAACATACAGTTTATAATCTATGCTTGTCTAACTGCCCGTCTTTGTTATTTCTTTTTTCAATAATAGCAGTATTCATCCAGTCGGAGGTTTTATTTCCATAGCTGTTGAGTCAGGCCTAATTGTTTTGTTTCAATTTCTAACCCATGCAGCTAAGATGAACTCTAAACCAAAAAGTGATTATACATACTTAGATTAGATTAGATTAGATTAGATTAGCTTTTATTGTCACACATGCACAAGTACAAGTACGAGATTGCCTTTTGTCGGGGCAAGCCCGATATTTGTAATGAATATAAGAGAATAGAAAGTTCATGGTCCCACCAAGGCAGGACATTTGTCTTTAGCTAAACAATGAAGAGACTACACAGTAAAAGCGATAAACATAACCCAATAAAAGGACGGCATCACACATCAAAAATCAGCAATACAGAAATATATGTGCAATATACTTTCCTCAGAAGAGTAACAGTTGCCAAAGATTCACTTCAAGTATGACACTTGAAGTGAGTATGATTTTTTTAATTTAAAACTATTGTAGCAGTAAACATACCTTCATTCAGTAGATGTTCATTAAGAATTATGCCAAGGCAAGTCAAGGCACAAAGTCATTTCAAAACTGTCAATGATAAATTAGGGTGATACAACTCTTGATGATAGGTATATTGGCAGAAGAACAATACAACCCAGCCAACACTCAACAGCAATCATACAAACTGAAAATAATCTAAAAAAAAAAGACCATTCTTTTATTAATAAGGCTTTTATATTTATTTATACACGGTATTCATTCTTTTTTTCCGTTTTATAGATTCCACAAAAACAATTGTAGAACAATGTAAGAATTTAAAAATACATTTTTCATTAATTTCATAGATCGATGCAAGAGGGGCTTGTTAGGTATTTATTTAGCATACATGCATGATGCCTGGTGTCTGTTGATGGCAGTGTCTGTCATTCTGTTCAAAGAATGCAGCATTATAACAAAATTCTGATCTATTCATTCATGTATAATATCAGTTGCAATTCTGTAATACTGCTGCCTTTGACCTGATCGTTTTATCCTCATGATTTCTCTTATGGTGACATAAGGTCCTGTTGAGTCTCTCTGTCTGCCATCCGTGTCATATCTCATGAACTGTTACACTGGCACTTGGACAATGTGATGCAGACAAGTGCATACTCCTCTCTCTCACTGTCCTGTCTTTGGGTGATGCAGTCAGAGATTCCAGTATGGCAAGCCGTTTTAACATTTATTCCTTAAAACTTACTAGTCGTTATTTAAAAGCTGCTAGCTATTCCATTAGTTAGTAGAGCTTATTTTTTTTGTTACAGTAACAAATCACAGGATTTTGCCATTGAAATCAATGGGACTCTGCTGTTCACCTTTTCATTAGTTACTAATAACTATTCAAATAGTTATGCATTAATGACTAGTAAATTGGCTCTGGGTGCTCCGGAGAGAACCCCTGTCCAGGGTGCCGCCTTTCGCCCGATAGCAGCTGGGATTGGCTCCAGACCCCCCGCGACCCTGTACGCAGGATAAGCGGTTGATGATGGATGGAAGGATTCCAGTGCTTATGCTGTCACCACCAGAAATTTTGATTGGCATGGCATGATTTATCCATTGAGGAGTGGGTCCAGTGTTCTGGGTCAGAGCCAGTGATTGACTTTAGGTCTCCCAGCAACTTATTAAAAAATATGTTTTTTAAAAGAGTTTGCGAGGCACATCGGGCCAGTGATAAAAAGTAAATATTTTTGCACAAAATAACATCTTATGTTTTGGAAGCAAATAAATATTTTAAACCTGAAATATGTCAATGTATACTTATATCAACTTACTTCTATATTGTATATTATTGTGGCTTAGACTAGTCTGTATTATGCTATTATTCCTTTACAATACTTTGTAATCAATTGAATGTATTGCACACATATAGGATCAAATAAATAAGGTTGTGAAAGAGTTGATGAACATTATAAGACACAAAAAAACAAGAAGAAAACAAACCAGTGATTGGACGTGGAAGAACATTGTTTTGTGGGATATGTATCATGATCTCAAACAAATGGAACCATTTATCAATTATTACCCACTTATCTGATTAAAAAATATTTAATTGTTTGCACTGCCTTTGCTTCAGCTAACACTAACATATAATAAAACATGTGCTCAATTCTGAGCTCAGATCAGCTTAAAGTATGTCAAAACAAAAGCAATTAAACATCAAATCCAGTAGCTAGCTCATTAGGCTGGTTGCTATTCATGTATAAGCTCACCCAAACTGTCCATCAATATTCTTTTCAGGCTCATGATGAAAGCAGGAGAAGGGGCATTTGCATGCTTGACATTTATTGGTGGCAACATATGTCTAACCACAAATTATGTAACACGACTAAAACTCCACAGCCACACTAACATCCCAGTGAGGCTATAACACTCTTTAAATGCCAGAAAATAACATTGTTGGATGGATGAGAAATAACTTTTCAATCATCAGACTTTATTAGTATTCGGGTTTATTAGCCTATTTGTCAGATAAAAACAATCATTGGTCAACAGGAGGGAAAAGTTAAGTTAAGTTAAGAACATACTAAGGAAATGTTATTTCCTTAACATATCAGTAAAATGTTGATAAATAATATGTTTAATTTGCTTTAGAGCCCTGCGTAGGCCTCAAATCTAAGCCCGAGACGCTCAGACCCTAGCCCAGCCTGTGTCTGACAGCTAATCAGAATTCTCAGCCCCAGCCTGATCAATTTAGCCTCTAAAATCAACAGTTGACTTGCCTACTGTAAAACCACTTGCATATAGCAATGTTAGTTTAAACGTTTATTATCACCACCACAGTAAAAAGGCATTGTTAACTTTGTATTTTTGTTATAGAATCTAAATAAATAACTATAATAAACAGCAGGTTTACATCAAGGCTATGCATCAAAAATCAAGGCTTCACCACACAACATGACCAATCTCAAAGTCTAATCCCAAAAGGAAAACAAAACAGCCTCTCAACACTACAGTCAGAAGCACAGTTTTATACAGATATCCTGCAATAAATGCAGAAAGAAAATCTGCCACTATGCCGCATTCACTAATTTATACTGAACAAATGATTGCAGGTATACAAAACTGACCAATTGTGGCTTTCCACATGGACATCCTCTGAACTGGGGGTGAATGGGGTGGAGGAGGACCGCAGCAATTTTACTGACAAAGAGGAGAGCAGATTTAAAGGTCTTTTCATGTGTACTGAAGAAATGACACTTGACACTTTTACAATGGGAAGTAGGGGTAAACCGGGCCGAAAGTAACACGGGACGAAAGTCACAAGCAATGACAGCAGCTTCAGCCCGCAACCCTTGATGGAGCTGCCAAATATTGTGGGATTTCGTCATGGTTTCCCGCAGTCGTTTCGGGAAAGCAGTTCTTGAGCACGATAAGTACATTTCTGAAGCAGGACTGTTTTTTGAATATTAAGTTGTGTTTCTCGTTTCATGTGTCACAGTAAGGGTTAATCTACAGGTTATTTAGTGCTTTAACACACCCTGAAGTTTGCCCCGTCAGAGGTTTTCAGTATAAAAATAAATCGGATTGATAAGTCAGGAGTTCCATCCCGCTGCAATGACCACAAGTGTTTCTTATGTCCCGCTGCTAATGTGGTCACTTGGTCTGTGTTGCAGCAAATATTAAAACATGTTAATGTTATATTAAACCAACAGAATATGTGAAGAGTGAGGGTCACAATTCAGCCAGATGTTTATGTGAGGTGGCTTCTGGATCTCTGTCACAAACGTCAGTCTTATGGCGCTTTCAGACCAAAAGCGAAGCGAGGGCTAAGGGCGGTGAGTTTACATGCAAATTCAATGCAAAGACGTGTAGAGCCGCAATTTCCTTCAATGCCACAATAGCCTACGTTGTCCATTCGCCAACCTCAAGCTACCACCATGTCCTGTTCCAGCAGCTTCAATAAAACAAATGACTGCTTTTTATAACAACCTGTGGACAGTTCTTGCTCGCTTTTTGTAGCAAAGGATATTTGGAATATGGACGAGACAGGTACGTTATGTTTTACCAATATCTTTTCCACTTCCCACCTATGAATTTACAGTGTTTACATCCAGATGTTTTCATGCACATTTTGGAATTACGTATAAAAACAGCTGGATATTTAATAATTTAATTTAATAATTTGATAATAATTTATATTTGTTATATTTAGTATGAATATTCATTTTAATATTGTTGAAAAGCTGTTTGATAAAATGGATTGGCATTGTCAATAACAATTTTAAACAAGTATACAGTTTGGTTACTTTTGAAACATGACGAAACTTCAAATAAACAATAATTAAAATGAAAATGTGATTTATAAATTTTTTGCAAAGATAAAAGACAAATATATTTGCAGATAACAAGGTCATAACCATGTATATTTCATAAAAACAAGGATAACACAAAAAAAAGCTAGTTTGTATTTTTGCGTTACTTTCGATCCACCTGTGTGTTACTTTCAATCCAAATGACATGGTCGAAAGTAACAATGTGCCACTGAAGGTCAAAGTGGAATTATACTAAATTTCGTTCTATATTTGTACAAAATACCACCTTGTATTGATAGACCACACTTATGAGTTACTGACCACAGCAAAATTTATGATTTTTTAAAACATAATCTTTTAAATTGACAGTGTTTGCTGTCCCCTCAAAATAACACATCACACAGTCATTAATGCAGGCTGGTATCATCAAAATGCACATGAATAACGCGCTAATTTCTTAAGACATTTGGCATTGTAATGCAATGCATATTTTGCAAATTGCATGTCATTTCATATCGTTTAGACGGCATTGACTTTTTTTGTGCAGAAACGGTGTGCCATTTTATGTCTACTGTCACAGGTTAAATCTGCCTGTGTGGGATATAAATAGCTATATAAGTCTGACACTAAGGTGGGGTAGTCGGGTGGACAGTGAGTTGGTCCCTAACCCAGGAGACTGGTGTTCGGTTCCTGAGTGAAACAATAATTACACAACTTTAGTTTTTGTTTTTTATTTACGTTACCTAAGTTACCATTCTACATTGTTGTTAATGTTATCTACATAGCATTAACATTAGCTACTACATTACGTTATGTTACCATGCTACATCGTTGCTAATGTATGCTACATAGTGTTAGCTATGTTACAGTTTAAGTAGCTAGCTAGCTAATGATGCTAGTATTGATAGCCCCCCAATATACTTTCCTGCTAACCTTAATTATCATTAATTAAATGTCTTGTTGACTGGTAAACCTTGTTTGTGTTGACTAAACAGAGTGAAATGACAGTAGGCATATAATGGCGCGCCATTTCTGCACAATAGAAGTCAATGCAGTCTTAACGGCGCAAAATGATACGCGATAACCTTTCCAA
>JAPMOB010206491.1:0-17727 GCA_029875015.1 Lepomis gibbosus | reverse complement strand
AATATTCAACGCGGCTGCATCACACCCCGACGTGCTACAGGTGCGAGGGCCCGCCCATCGCTGCTTGCAGCTTTAATTCTAGCTGTTTTTAATAACCATAAGACTTTTAGCACCCATGAAACAGAAAAATAAACAATTGACACTGGATTGTCACATGTAACATTGGTCTTAATATTGATTAGAAAATAATAACCACAGGAAAATAGACAAATTGAGAGAATCTGAAAGACTGAAAATACCTTAAAGAAATAAACATATTACATTGACTTTAACATTTAGAGGTTCGTCAAGAGTTGTTCTAAAACTAAAGCACAACATTTACCTCAGATTACCTCAGTCTAAGAAAACAAACAATCCCTAAAATGCTGTGCCAAAAGGATTTCTGGTCTTTTTAGAAAATCCCAAGCCTTTCTGTTATATTCACAAATTGGTTACATCTGTTGCATTAGTAGGCAAGCCAATTTTGACAAACTGACACAGTTTTCTTATAACTAGTAGTTTAATATTATTGTACAAGCCATTTTTGTTTATTTTGCACCACATTTTGCTTCATGTAATCACTGTAACTTTCCCACCCAAACCCCTGTATGTTGTCAACCATCTGGTACGGGTCTGGTTTGGGCCATTTTGTTGCATAAAGCTTCGGGCTTGGGCTAGATTAATGTTTTGACTTTTTTGAATGTCATTTTAAAGTAATTTTTTATATATAATGGTCTTAGCCCGAAGCACCACTGTTCAGTTCTGTATCATTACATCAGTTTTAGAAAACATTCTGACCGTCCAAGGCTGAGAACCTCAGCCACAAACTCATAAATTTTTAGCACCCTTATTTTTAAGAGTCTAGTACAGCTTCAATGAATAAATTGTGGTCATTACACACTGCCTGTCCAATTTCATGTTCCCATAAACACAAGCACAGACACACACACTAATCTAGAGTGGCACTGTCTTACTCTCACAGCAGTTCCGGCTGGGTGTGTGTGTGTATGTCACATTCAATATAATGAGGTGAAACTTTGATCGTGTTGCAGGTCCGCCCACACATTCACATCCCTGTCATATACAGAAAAATCACTTCAGAGTTCTGTATACGCGTGTATACATGAAACTACCTTGTACTTGTATGTGTTTATGTGTGTAGCCTGTGGGCGTCTTTTGTGTTCTGTTTTGTGTCTATATGAAAAATGCTTGTATGTGAGGTGCTGTATAAAATAAATATAAAATACATTTCAAGCTGTTTGTGTGTATAAAGGCAGCATGTATAAAACATCTAATTTTTTGTGTGTGATTGTATTGTGTGCGCTTTTATACTTACATTTATTATGCAATATGCATTTTCGTGCATATACATGTGTTTGAGCAGAGTCTGTGTGTTATCTGAAAAGGAATGCAATAAAATGTTTGTGTCTGATGTGTGTGTCAGCCTAGAAGAGTCCACAGTCCTCATAGATAATGTAAGGTCACCACAGCTGCAAATAGCACAGCATTGCCCTCTGGTAAAGTGTGCGTTTGTGAAAAAGAAAGGCAGATACAGAGAAACAGATATTGTGTGTTTGAATGTGCTTGTGTAATTATGTGATATCGCCCTGAGTATCTGTCAGAGCATGCTCATTTGTGTCTTTTGTGTTTTGTTTGTGTTAAATTATATGTGTGTGTGTGTGTGTGTGTGTGTGTATTGTTGTAGACGGCCTCAAGCTCTGTCTCTCTCTTTGTCTGTCTGGCCCACTGCCTGTGTAGTAGGCTTCTGGTGACCTTGAGGCAAAATGTGAAATAACTTGATGCATATGTATGTCAGTATGTGTTAATAGACTTGGTGATAACTTGAGGACTGTTTTATTGGCAAAACGTATGGTGGTCCTAAAGGCGTACCACTCCGATCCCTACCTTTTGAACATTCTGAGTTTGCTCTGTAGGTAGATTTTGATCCTCAGTTTTGCAATGCAAATACACTCTGCTTGATTTACTGAAGCAGGTTCAAACCACAAAATAGAAATTTTTAAAAGTAGTTTTTATTTTTGTGCCTAAATTAAAACCTGCTTTCACTTGTTGGTTTGTTGTTTGTTACATTTTGTTTTCTAGATTTTAACCCAGACATCTAGACATATTTTGACCTGAGAAACAATAAGTTCGTTATTACTGGGATCTCAAGACTTTCATGTGACATCGTGGTGTGAACAATTCAGAGGTTCCCCACCAGAACAGATTAAGTATTTTGTATAATGGGAAGAATTCCCCTACTAGTATGTCAGCCCACAGTTTAATTTTGGTACACTGGATGATCAAAATCTGAAATTGTGAAGAGAAACTGAAACTGTAGCAGGATTATAAGGAGGCATTGAGGAGAGCCTCATCCTCAGCAGACAGCAAGAGACAGTACCCACGCCAGCCACAGACTGTTCACGCTGCTGCAGTCTGACAAGAGATACAGAAGTATTCACTGTCGTACCACCAGACTTCAGACTAAAGACTTCTAAATTCATCCACAGCACTCCACCATGTTTTATTTCTATGACTTATTATATTCACCCATCTACTGTATGTCATTTTTGTACACCATTTGTTTTTATGAGTAGAATAAAGTGGGAGTGTGAGACATTATGATATTAGATTGTGATCGATTAAAATGCCTCTACGATCTGAATTTTCAAAGAGTCGTTAGATTGTGCATTGTAGCACAATGCTATCAGTTTAGTTCTGTGGCTATACATGCAGTTGATAGCTGCTTTGTCAACATCACCAGTCAGCTGCCTCGCTGCCTGCATCATCCGCTGTCTGCAAAGGCAACACTGTAACTGTTGGGCGTCATAAAGTTAACATTAAAGTTCCCCATGTCTCCCGGCTGCTCTGGCTCAACTCTCTGTGATTTACGGAGTTTGCTGATGGACATAATGTGTTACTTGTTGCTAAAGTAACCACTAACCATGGCTAACTAGCCGCTGTTATATAATTAGCTCAGTTAGCATAGTGGTCATAGCTGAGTTAGCCCGGATTGGGAGCTCAAAGCACCTGGGGAGTGTATTGTGTTTAACGTTACACAAGAAATGGAGGTTTTCAGGCCAGGATAACATCAGCAATTGGCTCAGAATTGCACACCAGAACTGGAGCCGAGCGAACAGGCAACAAAACCGCACTCCCAGTAAACATGGCATTTACTTTTTGCTAAACCGCTAAGTTAATTGAATCTGTCTGTATCTGTAGCTAGTTACCTCAGTAAGCAGTGCTGCTAACTGCTTCTCAGTTAACTGAGTCAGCCCCGGGGTACCAAGAGCCAAACCCCGTAAGAAAAACCACCTCTGTACTGTAGTTCTGGTCGTCAAACAGGCCTCTGTTGCTCTCGGGGCTGTGTTGGGTCCCGGGCCAGTCGCAGTGTTCACTCACTGACAGCTGAAGCAGTCTGCACAGAGGGAACTATAACTTAATCTTGTTCTACAACCCTGTGTTATAAAATGATAAATAAATCTACCTTCTACTTTGTAACAGCCTGCACCGAGGACATGGAGTTATTGTGTGTTTATACTGTACATGTTCCGTTTTTGTGTATGTGCGTGTAAAGGTTTGGTGAAAGCTTGAGGGAGTCCTGCAAGATACTACAGAGCAATGTCTGTTAGTATTCCCTTCATGCATGCATGCACATACACGGACAAGAGATACACCCTCACACACACACAGGCCTAGCAGGTGTTTCTGTACAAATCTGTATGTTTTAAATCTGTCAAATGGATTTTTTCCCCCTACAAGCCCTTAAAACAACTACAAGATACTGCACCTGTTGTTTTCACTTCAACATCTATAGGTATGTGTGTAATTGGGAGTTTTTTAGAAGATACATTTTTTGTTCAGTAACAAAAGTGTCTGCCATCTTCTTTTTTTTCTCTAATTCTCTTAATGACATGCATTTATTTATTTGCAGTGGAGATGCCAGAGTTTACTGGGTGGTACAGGAATCAGTCTCTGTGGCACAGTGCCATAGGCTGATGGTTACTATTTTAGTCACTCGCTTTTATAATCACTCACTCAGGCAACAGTGAGTGAGCACTAAGCTTTCAAGTATAGCATTAGTAATCATATACTGTATTATTGTTTTTTTATGTTGTAGCAGTTTCAGGTTAGACAATCATTGGATTCTTTGCGCTAACATTTGAGTATATTATCAGAAACAGACTCTCAGTGTCATGGGCAAAAAATATATAATCAAGGAGCCATGACCTCAAAGTATAAAAGCAACTGGAAATGTCAAGACAGCCAACAGTAGCTCCTCCAGTTATTACTCCTGGCCGTGCTGTTAGCAAAGTTAGCGGGGTAGTAGCCAGAGGAAAGTCTTGAAAACGCCCAGTCTTGAAAACCCTCTCCTTGAATTACATTTATTTAATACAAGGTGACTTACTATAAGTGCATTCAACCATGTGGATATAAAATGTACCCAAAATCTACTAGAATTACGGAAGTATATTAGCTTCATCTTAATGCTGAACTGCTTTAAATGCTACAAAAACTCCACAATCAGCAACTGAGCTTTAGGAGCAAAACTCGTGGCTGGGAAATTCTGTCACTAAAGGTGGAACTTTTTGTAGGCATTTCTTACAGTCCTGCCTTTGTTGCTTTTTTTCCTCTCTAGATCTTAGCTGTAATTTCTCTTTTATTCTGTCTATGCTTTTTACAGTCAGTTTTCTGAGTTTTGCTAAGTTGACTGTTGACTATTTTTTCATCCACCTGTATCTGTTTTATCTACTAGTAGCATTTAAGCCTTGTTCACACTACATTATTTTAAACCAGATTTGCACGTCGGTGAGCTCAGAGATCGTCGGGCTGTTATCAGGGGTAAATCAGCGATCGATTGGCGGTCGCCAGTAGTTATGTGTGAACTACTTAACGATGCATCAAAACGGCTCTCTGACACAACGCAGATGTCAGCCAGATATCTAGCATGTTAAATATCACATTTTATCATGTTTCACATTTTGTGTGTTTTCTCAACAAAAGTGGTTTGGAGACCAGCTTTTGGGTGACACGGCCGTTGTCAGCTTGTGGAGTGTGTGACACCCTGTCACCACTCAGTCATGAATGCCACAAAGACTTCAAGACTCCTGTCACAAGACGGTAAGATCAGTCAGGACAACTTCATCAAAGACTGATATTGCAGAGTTATATCCGGCAGTATGGCTCTGTTCTGAAATCTCCCTGCCCATCCACATGCCTATGTGAAAAGCATGAGACAGAGGGAGAGCACTCTTCTCTGCCCTTCCACATGCATACATGGAAAGCCCGAGGCAGAGAGAGAGAGTAAAGAACCACCCAAAACACATCACCGCCCTTTCCATGTGCCTATGTGGAAAGCCATAAGGTAGGGAGAGCACCTTTCTGCCCGTCCATGTCCATACATAGAAAGCCCAAGGCAGAGAGCAGCAGTAGAGACGCTCAAACGCTCATGACAAACCTACTCGGCCCTTCATATCACATAGGAGGACTCAACTGAACACGTATAAGCCAGTTACTCTCGATGACCTGAGTGAGGCCATTTGAACTATACATCTTGGTTTGAGTTGCCATAGCTAAGTATTACAAACCCAGCAGTTATGACACATAACAGGGGGCTCATGGCCCTTGAGCACAGAGGATGACTTGATTCTTGGGCCAAAGGTAGTGTTCAACGACAGATGATGACCAACACTCATAGTCTTGGATGCTTTAAGGAAGCTATGGCTTCTGCAGTGATTGGCTCCTAGCAGAGAGAATGGTGAAGTGCTATGCAGGAGACCGCAAGATGAGATGCAACCCGAGCTCAAGTCATGGTTCCCCTCATCAGAGACACTATTTTGCTGGTGTTATAACTGATTTGGAACTCTCTGCTCTTTGACATGCCTACCTGGAAGACATATAGCTGGGAGAGCACCTCTATTTGCAGGTGCCTGAGGCAGAGAGCAGACCCCCCAAAATGACCATATCCGGCAAGGCCCTCTGTCGCTCCATAAACTACATGGAAATGCCAGCAGGAGGTGCTTACAAGCACTCAAAGATAGCCAATTGACTTTAGGTTTGTTGACTTTGAGCTGTGCTGCGTAGTGCTGACTTACATGATGCATGCTGAACTTGCATATTTGTAGCTTCGTAGCATTTAGCATAAGCTAGCTAGCTAACTATGTTAATGTTAAGGTGATTAATGTGACTTTAAATTATTGGAAATAAAGGACACATGGCAACCAAGTCATGCCAGCTATTAGCTCCTGAACCAATCAAATATTAACAAGAGTGTTTGGGATGCTTTCCCAGACCCTTTCCCAGCTCAGGGAAATATTGCGGCAGCAGGGGAACCCCTCCCGGAGGAACTGGACTGCATGTCCCAGCTATCCGCGGGAGGGTGATGCCATTGAGGCCGCCGGAGTGACGTCATCAATCGGCGTCCTCAGCCTGCGCCAAGATAGAGAAAAACAAAACACAAAACAGCCAGCTGTGTCAGGAAAACGTAACCTTGAGCGAGCACTGAACTGGACTCCAGTACTTGGATGCAGAGTCCATGGTAGCGAGCGATGGCTGGATGCTGAAGAAGCTGTGGAGATGTTTATCTACCGCAGGAGTATTTTTCCTCTGCGGCTTCCCGTTGGGTCGAGGAGTTGAAGGAACTGCATACTCGAAAGTCTCTTTGTGAGAAGTCCCCACACAAGCCAAATATTGTTTCAAATCAGTCTTCCAGAAGCATGGACAGTGCCATTCGTGTATGCTGAGTATTGAATATTGCTTGCCAGAGAGCTTCTCTGCTTCATATGCTGATGGTGTGAGTTGAAGCGTATACACAGACAGTCCGGTCGTTCTCATTTCAGTTGCTTATGGGTTTTTGCATAGGAAGCAGTAAGGACAGGCAGGTAGGCTACGGCAGCTTGAATAGGCGCCTTGTCTGGAATTTGCCAATGAATGCTAAGAGTGGAATCAGCTGAGCTATCAGCTGATGTGCTGCTGAAGATGGCTGCTATCGCTGATATGCTGGAATGAGCAGAGCTCGACTAGGTTGCCTGCCTGAACTAACACTATGCTTGATTTGTGTAGTCTCAACAACACAGCAATCGGCCGATGCTGAAAATCGTGTAGTCAGAATGAGCCTTAAGAGGGCAGCTTGCAACTATTTTGACTAATCTGCAAAAAATTATTCTCTCATGGCCACCGGTGTTGTGCAACAAACATTTGTCCACTTACAACAAAGCTTATCAAAGAGAAAGTTCCCTGTTGAGTTGTAGACCTCTAGTAGCTCTATGGAGCTGTTTTTGTGTGTGTGGGCTCCCCGTTTTCTTTGTTTTTTATCTGCACAGTTCTACCATTGGTTTCACTCTATCCCACTGATCAACAGGGGGCAGTAACACACCAAGATATGCTGTAACAGAGGCAGGGAAGAAGAAGCCTGCACGTCAAACAGTGATGGTTTTAAAATACTTAATAAACAGCTTTGTAAATGTTTTATGAGGAAGGAAATGCACATTTGTTAGACCTCAAGGAAACTCAATGCATTTTTGTAACACTAAATGTTTATTTACAAGAAACCTCCACAGGACACTATTAATATATATATTAAGTAATGCACAAGCAATGGAAACATTGCTAGGCAACCATAAATTATAAACAAGAATCTTTTTTCACAAAAAAAGCACGCAAATATGTCAATGTAGATGTGGACGAGGGCTGTGGATTCATAGCGCTGGAGGAAAAACGTGACTAATAGTTACAAGACACAACAACACACATATACAATTAAAAGATACAATTGGGCACATTTTATGTCTAGAATAAAAAAGACCCATACAATTATGGTCTGGAAATACTTTAAAAACCTTCAGCTATGTCCTCAATTACTGTCTGTTTCTAAGAAAAAAAGTTCAAAGCACTACTAACAACACCGAGTCTTGCTGATACTGAGAGATGAATATGAACTTTGAACAGTTTTGTACTAAAATTAGTTAGATCTTTATGATGACATCCCTTATTTAGTCAGTCAACCCACCTTGAACGTTCTTAAGTCATTACCGTCTCCACTTGAAAAGATGCTCACACTGTAAGCATTATGCCGGTGCTTCTACTGCAGGTGGAAAATCTGGCCCGACATCTCGTCTATAACTCAACCTGTTCAGTAAGCTGACAGCGCCAGTAGTCATTAGCCTAATCACATTCAAATTATTCACCAGGAGACACTAATTTATCAGGCAGAGTAGGAGAACAGAGAGAAAAGCTACTGGAAAGCGACCTCAAAAAGAAAATGTGTCAGAGTGAAGCTGATTTGTATGTCCATTCAAAAAGACTATTAGTGCTAACAGATCATGTGTTATGCTTCCAAACGCCTTTGTGACAAATGTGTTTGCAGTGTGCTGATACCTCAGCCACCAAGCTCTGGCATGAGAAATTTGTGGGTTTGGAGGACTAGAGCTAGGATTCATACCGCTGGAGGAAAAAAGTTGTGAATAAAACTAGTTTGTCTTACATCCAGTCACAGAGACGGCCAACAGTTCCCTAAAGCGTTCTTTATACCCAACTGTGTGTCTGCAAGTTACTGTTTATATAACAGTGCATCTAGGACAGGTATTTGTATCCACATATTTTGTGTCTTTGTGTGTCTATGCACATGTAGGTGTACATTTGGTACCTACATCCATTTGGGTATTCATCACTCTCAGCTGCTAGAGGCCATTCATGTTTGTTTGTGAGCATGTATTTGTGTGTGTGTGTGTGTTGATGAGCAGCCTCTGGGGTCCATTATGCCTGCGACGGCCCCATAGCAGGAAGCAGCCAGCCAGATAACTTATGAAAGCGGTTTCAAGCTAAATTGAATCCACAACTTATAAATTATTAAAGTCATTACACCTCTGTGAAGACTGCTAAACTACAAAACACAACAACAATGGCCTCCTTTCCACTGTCACTGCTGGGAAGTGAACTGATTTCTAAGCATTACCAGTGGGAAAGCTGCATATTTCAAAGGTGTTAGTATGGAAATTTGTGAGGGAAACACTTTGGTAGAAAATAGTAGTAGATGTTGTTTCATATTTACATTGTCTTCATGTGAGAGAGAACATAATAAAGAATATGGAAATCATATAGCATTGCTTCCCAGATGTCTGTACTATGACAAACCTGTGTCAGTCATGATTTATATATATATATATATATATGGAATATTCTGCTCATTTTGAGGTTCAAAATCCTAATTAGGGGTTGTACCAGAACTGGTTTACATGGTTTCATTTTCAAAAAACACTTTTAGTCATACATTCTGCAGCTCCTCTTTTCACCCTGTGTTGAAATCTTCATTTTAGCTATGGAGTGATACATCTTGTCTCTAAATGATCTTTGTTGGGAGTTACACATGCGCAGTTCCTAGTTAAGGAGTACTAGCAAATCAGAAGCAGAGAATGGCGGGTAAGCGAAAAGCCGGTAATAGCCAATCAGAAGCAAAGAAGGGCGGGTCAGCGAGAAGCCCATAAACAGCTGCGATTTAGCTATAGGCTACATGTTGCCGACCAGCTTTGCAACGTGGACTGTAGCAATAGTTTCAGAGTGGTGAGTTATTAATCTGTAACAAAAGATATCTTTCATTCATAAAGTTTTAACTGAGCTCTGTCTCTACATCACAGTAACAACTTTATGTCCATTGACAATGACATTGCCTGGAGGGTAGCTAGTGTTTGGAATGGAGAGGAGAGGTGTGTGCTGCAGCTCAGTGTTTTTCCACCATTGTTTTGAGGTAGTCGCTTGGCGAGCATTGTATGAGTCGCATTTAGCTTTCATCCCTGTGTTGTCACAGGGAAAGCTATTGCATGCACAAAAAATATACATAACTTAATAAAGGAGACCTCTTTAAGAAAAAAAAACCTTTGGCAGTGAACACTTGCTGCCATCAAAAACAATGTGTGCAGAAAGGAAAAAGTGGGTTGGGAAGTTTGTGGTTAGGTAGGATAGATGTAGAAACATCAACAGGTTCTTTTCTAAAACTTCATTGTTTCTAGCCAGCCGACTAACCCTCTATAAACTAACTGAGCTGATGCTAGCTGTGCTGCATCAATATTTTATATCAACAATGGATCAAATGACTATGTGTAATGTGTAAAGTGCCCCATAGTGTCCCTCAGCTGCAAGGGGGCTTTTTTATGTCTTTCAGGTCATTGTTTCTGCTGTCCACAAATGACCAATCAATTAATGCTGTTGTAAGCTACATAGAGTTTGTGGAAATTTTAATGTTCAGTGTGTTTAATTCCGAAACAGCTTGTCTAGCTCATAAATGTTTTTTTCATTTATCGAACCTAACTTAAGAACATAAGAAAACTGCCTTATGTTTGGTTATGAATTGTCTGTCAGTCTGAAAGACAAAATGCCAGAATCACAACAATAATCAAAGCATCTAACAGGCTATAGGCTCATGGAACATGAGGAGAAAAATGATTGCCTACATGGTGATAACATAAGAAATTATGGAAAAAGAAGCTCCGAAACCAGAGTTGACAAATAAACTCCAAACAAAGATTCAGAGCATGAAAAGATGTAATCTAAAAGTGTCCAGCTTTGACCAAAACCTCAACAGTGAAAGATTTATCTGTTAGGATGTTTAGGATTGGAGTTTTTTATTGTATAGAAATTTTGAAACCTCTGCTTGGTAACAGTAACAGAAATAGAAATATGTCCAACATACAGCAGCTTGAGTGAATAGCTAGAAAGCAAATTAACTATTGAAGTGAATTTGCTACAGTGAAATTGAGACTTAAAGGCAGTCTTGCAAATAATGTGAATGTGCTTTTAATTCTTCTTTAAATGACAACTTAGAAGATAAAGGATTTTGCAGGACACTGCATTTTAAAATCCTCTCAAACTGCTCAACTCTGTTGATGATAGTAAGCTGGTTTAAATGATGCTTCAGGTGCTGAAAAGCAAAATGCATATTTATTCTGCAAGTTTAGCAGAGACATTTATGTTTTAGCTGTGTGGTGTAATTGCCCTTGATTATAATTCAACTTAATGACACTTCTGGAGTAGGATATGAAAGTATATGGGAATTGCCTTATGAATTGTTAAACTCACCCCCCCTTGTGATGGAGCAGAGGTTGTAAAGTAGGACACATCCTCTCCCCTTAGAGCTACAACAACAACAGCCGCAGCTCCAGCTGCTGTCAAACTGAGTTAAAGAATGTGCGTTAGCAAAATACTTAATATCCGCCATATATTATGGATGAGACCTTAAAATATGTACAAATAAATCTAAAAGTGCTCAAGAATAAATGCCTATGACGCCTTCATAACTAAAATGAATAACTCTCAGAAATAAAAATGTCCAAAGTTCAATAGCATTTTGTCACATCACCTTCAAGTGGACATTAAATTCAGTTTATGTAAAATAAAATATATAATAATTAAATTACTACATTATTATACATGATATATACAGTATCTCTGTCAGATATTGCGAATATCTTTTCTTTTCACCTCTACATCCCACTCTATGTTTCTTTGCACCTTCCTCTGTCCTTCTCCAAAATAAGCACATATAAGGCAGTCCTGGAAGAAAAAAAGAAAGAAACAATTAAAAATTTCTTATTGTCTGCAGGTGGCTCGTGTGTGAAAATACCTGAAGAACTAAAACTGCAGCCCTGCTATTAGATTCCATTTTCTCAAACTGGTTTTAAGTGATTCACATCCATGACATTATGTTTAAAACATTTTTTTTTGTTGTCAATAACATGCTAACCTACATCAGCTGTAGCAAAGGAAAGTAATATCATCATAAAATATTTAATAATACATGCATTAAATTACAACATTTCTGTTTTCTAAAGTGATTTATTTTGTCCCCTGCATCACAGCCTGTGTTTTTTCTTTTCCTTTTGATGTCCCTGTCTGCGACTCCAAAATGCCTCTTATTGGTTGATTGAATGTATTTATTGGCTGGTCGATTGATTGGTTGGATGGTTAATAGCACTGGAGTTAGAAAGTGATCAAGACTACAGCCCATGCAATTATATCAGCAGTTAAGATTGGAAGTTTTAAAAAGACACCAGCCGAAATCTGAGAAGAACTGTTACTGAAAATAACTTATCAAATATTAAAATCCTCACACATCTCTGCCAAAAAGCCTCTGCCAGAGACTGTAAAGGAGGACATCTGCTCCCCCCGTAACAAACCGTATAACAATGATGGCCTCTGCTTCACTGTGCAAGCCGGGAGGACACTTCATCAGCACTTCACAAATGGCCTCACTGTGCATTTACCAACTTTACTGTGCATTTACTAATGCATCAAACTATTGAAAGGTACACTGTGACTGGCTGTGAGAGAGTCACCCGTTAACAATAAGTGGGAATGATTGTGAATGTATCAGAATGACTAGCAAGGAGACTTTTGTTCAACAAAGTGTAACATCACAGTCCTGCCGTGTCTTTGTTGTCCCTATAGTCCCTATCGTGGTCGGAGCCATTCTAAATCAACATGGTACTACGTTTCCTATCATCAAACTGTGCTATCAATGTGAACAAACACTTACACTCCCCCAGTACTCTGAGTTAGCTAATAGGATCGCTAACTAGAGTATCTGTTCATTTTGAGAACCACAAGCTCAACTCTCAACAGCAAATTGGTTCGATGTTTTGAAATGCAGTCATATATGCTATTTATTCTTAATGCTATGAGGACAAATTAAAAAAATAAAATATATTGATACCTCTAAATCGTCATTGTGTTTCTCTGTTCTTTCTAGATGACGGGCCATATGGAAAAACAAAGGATATCTCTGGACCAGAACAGACCATGGCCTCGAGAAGACACAGTATACCAGGTACATACAACTTCTGATATCTATCTATCCATCTATCCATCTATCTATATCACTGTCTGTAATGCTTTTAAAACTGCTGTAAACTGTGTCATCCAAACTCAGTGCTACCACACTGAGCATCATAATGATCTCCTGTCAAAATTTGTCTCAACGAAATACACCTAAAGTAGAATTTGATGATGACAGTAGTTTGCTTAATTAGTGTGATCTAAAAAAGGATTACTAAGACCAAAAATACTAATCTGAGATTTTGACAAATAAGTCATATTAGAATAAGTTGCTTCAAGTCATACGTGCCCGTTTTAGTATTTCCTGGAAGTCTACAGTTATTTAGACTTTAAAAAAAGTTTAGACTGCAGTGTATCGGCTGTAAACTGCACTTTATTGGTGGTGGTGAAATTAACAATGTGGATTAATGGAGAGATTTATGCCTGAGCAGTGTTTTCAGTTCTGTTCCATTTTCCACCTCCAATGAAGAGCAGCACACTTTTCTTATCCAATACAAGGGGAAACTACAATATCAGCAGAACAATAATGTAGGCTAATGTACAGCAGAGTAGGCCTATACCTTAAAAAGGTATTATGACTTTATTCTCAAAATGTCTGAGAATACAGATATTTGTGATAGAACTTGAATGCAGAGAAAGTTTTTTAACTGTGAAGTTGAAAAGCAAAAACAAAAGTATTATTTAAGCAGATATTCAGTTATTTGTTCAGAATTAATGAGCATTTAATGCCAACCATGTCAAGCACACAAGCAGAAACCTAGCTAAAAGTGAAATAAAAGCACAACCATAAAATCCTATGAAGCTGCTCACAAACAAATGTCACCTTGCTTCACAGGTATACAATTAAGTATTTGTCTCATTCACCTTCCATAGCCACATTGTTGTTTGCTTTGTCTGTTTCCTTGTTGCTATTGAGTACAACTTCATAAGCATGTATCTCAATGTGTGTGTGTGTCTGTGTGTGTGAGAGAGAGATAGAGACACAGATAACATTTGCACTTTTCCCATTTGCCTGATCATCATCAGATGTAAAAAAACTTTCCTCAGTTCTCTGGATACATAATAGAAATCATTTCAGTTTCCTTCTGTGTGTAAAATATTCTGTTGTGTATTCCCTGAGCAAGTGGTAGATAAAACTATCAATCCCATCACAGTCAGTTCTGCCTCTGTGGTGGGGAAAATTTATTTTGTAAGATCTTCACTGCATCAAACTATTTTGTGGAAGCTTTGGTGCTTGTATGCAAATATGAACAGTACAAGGACTAATGAATGAGTGCCCATCTGCTGATAATACAGTATGTGTTCTAAGTGAATATGTGTGTGTGTTGTAATATCCACTAGAAATAACTGTGGTGTGAAACACTTCACTGATACTCAGTGTCGCCTGAGGGATTTACCTAATCTAGCCATATATCACACCAAAGCTTCATCTCACCTGTGTGACTGTGAGACAGCTATTTATCTGTACTCACTCAATGGTTCCTGTCGCCCGTGTGTGTGTATTAGGAATGTGCATCTCTATCACTGAAGCTGGTGCAATATGCATCTTGATACATTGCCAACGATCAGATACATATGAAGCAACTACCAGTGCATTTTGACTTAATCTTATTCAGCGCAATGTGATTCAATGCGATATGACACAATGTAAACTAACGT
This sequence comes from Lepomis gibbosus, assembly GCA_029875015.1. NCBI lineage: Eukaryota > Metazoa > Chordata > Actinopteri > Centrarchiformes > Centrarchidae > Lepomis > Lepomis gibbosus. Next base: position 3,267 of record JAPMOB010206491.1, on the reverse strand, counting down.
ATAAGTAATGCAATTCAATATAGTACAGACAGTTTTTATTTGATTGTATTAATCATAATTAACTAAATCATGAATTACTTAACATATTTGTTTCTTTAGTACTTTAACTCTATAAGCATCCTATTTGTACAGTTTTTACAGTTTTTATTTGTACAGGTCGCACTGACGACCCAGGGTTACGGTTACAATTTTGGATTCACTTTACACGCTTTAAAAACATTTATTGAAAGTTTTATTCTTTTTACATGTTTATTTACAACATTAAAAGTTGAAATCTCGCCAAAATGGCATGATCCTTGTTTGACTCCGAAGCTTCAACTGTGTGATTGACCGTCGAATCAGGCTCCACCCATCAAAGCATCGAATCTTCAACTATTTGGGGTCATGCAGTAAGGTTGCAACCAACTGTCCAGTCTACCCCCCAGTCAAAGAGCGTAGTATAGCTACGGTTGATGACACAGGACAAAATACATCATCATCTGAGACAAAAAAGAGTGGCCAGTCAAGAAATTAGGTTTCTTTAGGTAGATATATTACAGTTTTTCTCAATTGCTTAAACACAATTCTTGTAATTATACCTCCTTTTCTCAAAACAAATCCATAACATCTCACCCAATTCTCCAAACCTTCCTATTTTCAGGTCAAAACGAAGCTCCACTTAAAACCACCTTTTCCCTCAGACATGACACACAAGACCTCAAAAACACACACACACTACAACACAGTCTTACACACTGGTGAGATACATTCAAAACAATACTACTTGTGGTTCTTTGCCTCAAAATCCTTTTTACATGATGAACACAACAAAAAAACACACATTGCACATTTTCATTCCTTGGTGTACCTTACAGTACAACACACCAAACAACAAATCATTCTTGTTATGGTGTGGTGTGGGGACAGAGTGGACCCAAACGCAACTGTCAGGAAGAACAGGCTTTATTGAAAGGGAAATGGGGTTGAGGGAGCGGAGGTGAGGGAAAGGTGGACGCCGGGGAAACACGTGCACGGGGAACTGAGGAGACTGAGACAAGGGAGCAGGGGGCACTGGGGACCGAGGAAGCAAGGAGGCACGGGTAGGAGCCGGGAGGACGCCGTGGAAGAGGTCCGAGGGGAAAGAGGGCAGGGTGATGAGCTCAGCTGACGGAATGGAGGACAGAGGCGAGTGGACCTGGAGACAGACAGGGTTAGACGCAGTGGGAACAAAGCACAGGGAAACAGAAATGGCGCAGAATACTCAAGAGCTTGAGTGACGAAGTGGCACCACGTTAGGAGCAACGATGATCAAGCGGGGATTGACTGGAGAACCAGGGTTGAAGTACTGTCAGAGATGAGGCTGATTGCTGGCAGGTGTGGGAGGAAGAGGAGCTGGCTGACGAGGTGCAGGTGCAGGTGTGGGTCGTTGGCTAGGCTCAGGACAGGGAGAGGGGGAAAGGAGCAGACAAAAGCAGGCTGGCCAAAACACAAGGGGAAAACAGAATCACGAGCAAAAAGAACTGTAAGAAATTATATTTACTTAATCTCTCAGTAAAACCATATTATTGGCTACTGATAGATAACATGGAAAATGTAAGCCAATAGTGTGTAACATTGTCACTGCTTCTGCACCACAGTCCATTATAAACCTTGTAATAGATAAAGTTTGCAAAGGCATTTTAAAAATTAATTCTCTCTTTGATTATGGATCCTTGCCAAAACTTCCCGCCAGCAATAATATCTGGCCTGCAGCCAGACTATGGTGCTTTGTGGGCGGCAAAAATAAAATACTTTGACAGCAGTGCTGAAACAGCTCTCAGTCTTGACAGCAAGAGTTAATCACATAATCACTTCCTCTTTAGTGGTTTTGCCTACAAAATAAAAGCACAAGAACATTTCATCGTGTTAAATTGAGAGCTTCTACTTTGAAAAAATCTGAACGACATTAAAAAGAGTCCATAGCCTGCTTGACACACTTCTGAAAGAGCCATCAGAAAATGTGATTCCCCTAAATGTTCTTTGCCTGGAGATACTGGGGAATGAAAAAGCGTCAATATGTTGATGGATGCTGATCAATAGCCAGAACACACACATACGGCAGCATATTCTTTTTTTGTGAGCATGTGAAGCAGTTGCTTCACATGCTCACAAGAGTCTTGTGCTTTACCATCTAAGCTAGCCTAAAACTATAATATACAGTTTAAATATGTCTAATATTCTCACCCATCTAATGGATAAATAAATTGCTCTGATGCAAGACTTATTTGCCAACCCCTCCTGTATATTACAGCTTTTCACAATTGCTTAGACACATTTCTTGAAACCTTCATCCATTTTCTCAAAACTTAAAACGCAAAACTTAATCTTTGAACTACATTCACAAAACCTCTGACTCTTCTGGCAAAATCAAACCATTGTCTCAAAAGAATGTAATCTGTGCTCAAAATCAAACAATGCTTTCAAAACATAAACACAGCCTGTCAATATGTAAAACACTAGAGAACATTCTTTAGACACTACATCAAAAAATTGAGAACACACAGTATCTAGGGCATGTAGTTACAGAAAATGTTTTTTTACATATAGGGAACACATTTTCCAATTGAAAAAAGTATAGTAATCACAACTTAGTACAGTAAATATATAGTATACTGTAAGTACTGCAAGTAATACAGTATTGAATATCTGTATATTCGGCAATTGCATAAAAATATAGTACTGTAAGACAAGCCCAAAGAAAACTCAAAAATGCTGTGCAGCCGCAAAATTTGAATCAATGAGAGATTCATTCTGCTTCAGCATCATGTCTTTATGCTGGGTCGGGCCTGAGGACTTCGTCCACATCACCTGCAACCATGTCACTTGCCAAGCAAAGGAGGAAAACCCTCAGGTGTGCTGGATGCAGCCTTACTGTAACAACACTCCAAACTTATCTCACCACAGGCCAGTTCCATTGCCTGTAAGAGATTTTCCCTAGTAAATGAATTTTGGCCATATACCTTCCACCACCATGCAGAGAAAAATCCCTCTATTGGACTGAAGTAAGGGCTGTATGGTTGAAGGTACACATTACAGTTTTTTTCCAATTGCTAACACACCATTTTGCAAACCAGTCTGGTTTTCTCAAAATAATTAACACAATTCACAAAACCACACACCCAAACTGCAAAATACCTCATATATCCTGCAAAATGTTGCACTGCAACAAAAACTACACATAGCATTATCAAAATCAAACTTTTGCATGAAATGGCACACACTTCATTCATATTACCAGATTTTTGCCTA
>JAPMOB010206490.1:0-21798 GCA_029875015.1 Lepomis gibbosus | reverse complement strand
GTCCTTGTGAGCTCTGTTGTCAGGTCAAAACCAGAACAGCTCATAATGTCTACACGAGGTGTACAGCAAATGAAGTGCAGGAAATATCTGGTGTGTCCACAAAAAGAGCTTTAGAGAGGTATTTTTAACTTTCATGAAATATAGGAAATCTGCCGTCAGGGAGGTCAGGTTGGGGGAGTTTCCAGCACGGTACCTGCCTGACACCAATGAGCAGAGCAAAACAAAACCTGAATGTAGCTGTACATCATTTTCCCCCCGGTTGCAGAATTCAGCCTGATCAGAACTGGCATCTTTACCTTCAGGAGTTCCACAATGGTTTTCTCCATCTGTCTGTGCCGATATAACTCTCCATCCGCCTGAAAACACAAACTACAGGAGGAACATGAAAATATGTAGCATGAGCTCCTTTTTAACTTGTTGGTCTGTTGTATCATTAAGGATAAGACGAAGAACTATCAAACACATTATTTCATGTACTTACATTATCCAAATTTCACTTAAATTTGAACTGAATTTTAAATTTGTCTCAATTTTTTTCACAAGAATGACTGCAGCTTTTTTCTCTCCAAAAAAAGTATAAAAAATGTCCTGTTAATTGTTCATTTATATCTTTTTATATACCAAATATGTGTTAAAGTATTTTCAAAAATGTATGTTTAAAGAAGAACTTTTAGAATTTAGTCTTTTAAGTATTTTTATAGGAAAATGTACCTCTTTTCGTATCGTTATCGTGTCATCTTGAATTTAAAAAAAAAAAAGAAATATAATGTGATTTGGGGTGACCAGCTAATCTGCACGTCAGCATATCATGGACTAACTAAAATTTCCCTAGCTTACTATTACGAACTATTTTTGTGTCCACTAGGGGTGTCGTGATAGAACGGAATTGGCAATAAACATGTTAGTTAAAAAATGAAATACTGATCTTAACTAATTGTCCCTTGTGGAGTTAATAAAGTTGATTGAACTGAATTAAATTGAATCGATATTGTATTAATGATACACATATGGTAATATCGTGTAAATAATCTAGCACCTCTTAAATCATTTCCGTGTCTTTCCTTTCAGCATAGTAGGTGGCACTGAAGCACCTTAAGGGTAGTTGCCACCCGCCATAAAACCGTAAAAAGAAGAATAGAATGTAGGCTGCGTCCAAACTCACCCACTACTCACTATATAGAGGACTAAATAGTGAGCTTGCCATTTTGTAGTGCTGTCCGAATGTATAGTGATTATTATAATACCATATATAGTCCACTCAATGTATCCTAGACTGCATTTTGACACATAATTTCGGACACAGCCTTAGTAAGTAGCTAGCAAACTAGGCGACTACTGACGCACAATTTACATCATGTCGGAGCTGGAGGACATGGCGGACGAAATCGAGACAGTACTCGCAACCAAAAAAAGTTAGCATGCCAGTGTGGGAGTTTTTCAGATTCCGTAAAAAAGACAGGGTGTTGGTAGACACCACAGTCTGCAGGAAGTGCCGATTGTTACGAGCAGCAACTACTGACGGAGGCAGTAGAATAAACCTGTTTACCCACCTTCGCCTTTATCATCCTGCAGATTTAGCTACGGTAGAAAGAGTAAGTTGCAGTTAATTTGCTAGAGGAAAATATTCTAATAATCTTTCCACACCTGTTTGGTAACCACAATTCTGACCAAAGAGTTAAAACTAATAATATGGAGACTCACAGATTTCTTAGCAAAAAGAATTTTTAATGTCAGTTGAAGGTGTCTGAATCCAGCATTGTTAAGCAGAACTATTTTGTGAAATCTCGTTCGCTAAACAGAGATCAAAATGACTTTTATTCTATTCATTCTCTCCTTTCCTGTCTTTCACTGATAAGCCTGCCTCACAATGGCTTCATTGTACTAAACCACAGAGCTGATAATGTTACGTGACATTAAGGGCAATGATGTTAGTTCCTATTCAGAGAGACATTTTGATTGGAATGTAGACTCAAAGAGCGCTATAGTATTCAGTACTTTCAGAAATTAAGGAATCCAATATTAAACACAGTCACCATTGATCTGCACAATCGTGGAATTTTTTATCAGCTGGTATGCCAGGAGATGCTCGCTTCCCAGATATGCACAAATGAGGACTAACTAATATAGCAATAACGTAAGGGAGATAGACTTTATTGATGATCTTCTTCATACATGCATTTGCAGTTGCACATATCATGTCGCCATGTAAAGCTTTTTGCTACTAATACGTTTAACAGAAACCTACCCCGGCAATCTATCCACAGCAGCAGAAATAGTGAGATTTGCCAATGTCATTCAGCTCCTCTTAAGTAAGAACTCAATTGTTTTTCCTCTTTTTTTATGTATAATAATATTCATATTTCCCTGAACGCTGACCTGCAAAAAAAGGGGCTGTTTCAGAGCTGTCAGAGCAATGTCTTTATCTTCACTCTCCAAATGTTGGGGTCAGCCAAGACTTGACTCTCAGCAGACAATTCTCTCAAAGACCTAATATGATTAATGGGTGTCACTTAAGAGGGGTGGGATGGGGTTGAAAAAGAAAAGAAAAAGTCATCCAAAGGAGAATGTTGCCGAAGAAAAGGTACATTGCCGGCACTTCATCAGCTGCGGCAAGGATTTAACCCCCCTGGCTGTAGCTACACACTGTAAAATTAAATATTCAATGTCACTTTCAAAGTTTAAATATGGTCAGGGAATGCAGCCTTGAAATGAGGTGTGGGCAAGAGTTTGCAACTAGCAATTACAGTGCTTTGTGTTGGTAATGTTTGCAAGGTACATTAAGGCATAGTTTGCAGAAATTCCTGACATTAATCACAAAGAAAATGCATACTCTGGTGTAATTCCAACTTTGCAGTGTTGCTTCTATTTGCTCATTGCCACTGGTGGGAAGGCCATGTCAGTATTTTGAAAAGCCGTGGAGTAAGTTCCCAGTAACATTTGTCCTTGCTAGTCCCGCTCTGTCATTATGCCTGCTGTCTTTGCATTAACGGCATGTGGAAGCAGAAAGTGTAAAGTTCAGATACAAGGAGGAAGAGAGACAAAATTCAGCTTTACACCTGCTGTTAAGCATCTGTTTATCTTGTTCTAGATGTAGTCAGATTACGTCCACAGCTGGAGCCAGATATCTGATAAATTTATAAAAACAGCTTGTCACAAATGTCACTTCCTCTTTTCGTGTTGACACCACTTAAAACTTGTTTGGAATTTTTTTCATTCCTGCAATATTCTGACAGTCCAATTTTTGAAGTATGTTGCTTGTTAAAATGCCTGCCACCTGTTTGATGCATCTGTTTCTTGGTGGAATCTGCAGGCAAAAGCTTATTTTCGTTTACGTACGTGGAGATAACAATGTTGTCATGTTCAAAAATGTCATCAAATGCAACTGGATCTTTAAGAAGAGGGGTTGTTACACCTGAATTTATTTTTTTATTACCCAGTCATTTAGGTTGCACATTTAAGCAACTGCAGGGAGCTTTCACCTGGTTTTGACACTCTCAGTTTAGTATTGATGCCTCTATATGACCTAAGCAAACAAGAGACCATCAACGAGAAGATTGGTGATTTTTCTTTAGGTATTCAAAATGCTTGTCACCCAGTCTGATTCCTCCCGCAAAATTAGACAAAATGATTTACAGAATGCACCATGCAAGCCAGAAGAGCAAATGGTCAGCAAAGAAAAAAAGAAAAAAATTGACAAAGAACAAAAAAAAAAAGCTAAAAGGGACAGTTATGGAGCATGGGTGAAAACATGAGTCAACCTTGTTCAGTCATTCAACAGATGGAGAGAATTGCAGGGTTAGAAAGGATTCAAAATCAACCTTAAATTGGGCCCCTTCGTCCTAGCGTGTAATGTCTATTTTATGTACAGTCCATGGAGGTAGAGGTTCATGTAAATATTACTGTAATACAACAGGTAAAATGTAAAAAATTGTATTGGCCTTGCTACCGATAGGGCTGTCATGGTAACAGCAAAATATTGAAAAACTGTGCTATTGACAAGCCAACTGCAGGGATACCTTCTTGTTTTACACTTTAGATTAGGGTTTCCACCCGTCCCTTAAAATACGGAATCATCCCTTATTTGAGAACTAAATAGCGCGTCCCGTTTTGAATCAATATCCCTTATTTTTCTGTATTTTAGGTGGCAACCCTACTTCAGAGTGTATTAAACTAATAAATCAATGATTCAGAAATTTCATGCAGTAAGGGGGCTGAACGATTAAGGAGTAAATATGTCTGCAACATAACTTGCTGAAAGTTTTGCAATGTTTTATGTTGTTTTACTGTTTATTTGTAGGTTAGCTAACTTTGCGTTAGCATATTGCATTGCTAATGTAGCTAGAAGGTTGGGCGATTTGGACTAATATTTTAATACTGAGGGACAATCAAGAAAAACTGTTTAACCTCATTTGAAGCCCACTAAATAACGATAACTAGATAACTATATAGATACATGTGAAAAACATATGGTCAAACTGCAGAAATGAATGTGCTTGGCAACACTGTTTAGCTTTGACTAGCACCCAGCAGCTAGCTTGCCCAGACCATAAAGCTGCAGTTAGTGGCTCGCTAGGCAGTGAGGTGAGATCAAGCGGGAAGCTTCCAGTCAGCAAACTGATGCGAACGCGGAAGTCCCTTAAACCTGCATTCTATTGAACAGCTAGCAGGTGGCGACTGTTCTGGTTGCAAAAGAAGTCTGGCTCCATTAGAAATAATGGTAAAATGCCTACTTGTCAGCTGAATAATTACCTCAATAAACACTTTCCTAATGAGTTTATCTCAGTTGCTAGTTTAATGTGTTCTTCAATACAACGTGATTTTCATTTAGTAAATTATGGTCCCATTTAGAGGAAAATTGATAATAAAGCAGAGTATGCTTCAGGGCTGGATTATCGATTGACAAGTCACAACCTGTCAATCAGAATAGAGTGACTCGTACCCACTGCACTGTATAAATTTAACCATTGCTGTTGAAAAAGCGTGTGAGGAGTTGGCTATTCACTTTCTCTGGTGAGTACATTTAGTTTTAAGACTGTTGTTCCCTAGACAAAATTGTCAGCCCTGTTAAAATGACAGTTAATGTGAATTACAGATGCAGCTTGCTAAGCAAGCTAACTAGCTCCACACAGAGCCGTCTCGTCCAAATATGGTCACGTCCGGTGCCGCTGGTTGCAAAATATCAATATGGTGGCGGCCTATCGGCCAAATTCCATGCTTCAAAACAGCAGTCCACAAACTAATGTGTGACGTCACGATGACTACGTCCACTTCTTATATACAGTCTATGGTTGAGCTCTACAGATACAATCACATTGCATTATTGCACCAAATAACTATATTTATGACCAAATTAGTTCAAATTATGAACACAAATTACTTTATCGTAAATGGATTGTAATCTGTTCTACTGAGAGAGTTGGCTGTTAACTTTTTCCAGTTATGTACATTTTGTTTTAAGACAAAATTAGCATCACGGTTAATATCTCATTTAAAGGGGCTATATGTAATTTTTTATTGAAATCACTAATTAATAAATCCCTCTTTTACTTACTTTTTTATCAATGCTGTAACCTCAATTAGAAATGAAGCACACACCTGTTTTCTCAGTTGTTTGCTGCAGCCACTGTTTTGCTTGTTAAGTGATGCTATCGGGTAAAGTTGTAGCAACATGCGCACTCCCGAGTCTTTTGCCGACCACAGCGACAACACCGCAAAATGCAGTCCACTAACACCACAAAACAACCGGCTCCTAGCACAGCACAAACTCCATGTAAGGATAAAAACAACAACAAACCTTTATGTGCTGAAGCCCGTTAGAAACAAACAGAGTCACATGATGTCAGGTGAACATCAGTAAGGCTGACCAGTTACTAACGTTACGCGGTGCAAAATACTGTAGTTATTAGTAAGGTTATGGTTTTCTACATGACTTCGCCAGCTAACGGACCCATATTACTATCCTGTGTACCACCGGTATTATGTCAAAGTGTTGATTTTAGCCTGCGAGAAATTGTGTAATGGTAAAAATCAAATGTGGAGTGATTTGTGTTTAATATTACTGTAATGCTGCAGTGGGAGATTACCTGAGTCTCCAGCATGTTGTGTGAAGTTGTCTCCCTCTTTGTCTATAGCCACTTTCACACTGCCATTTTTCCAGGAGTATTGTGCCAAAATACCAGCTCACTGTTCTACCTGAAAGGGGGGTCACGTTTGATCTGCCTCTGAGCCAGGAACTAGTGGTAACAGAGCCTGTGTCTGTGTGAAAAGCCACAGCTGGCATGCTGGTGTTTCATCATTTATTGCAGGATCTCTGTATAAAAGTGGTTGTGTTTTGGGTTATGCTCGTTAATGAGTTCAAGCCGAGCATGCATACAAGCACCGCTAGTGGCCGCTGAAAAATACATATTACCCCTTTAACACATAAGGCTGCACCTTACACACCAAGCTAGCTGGCATTACCCTTTTGTCCAAATATGATCAATAAAATAAATGGATGGACTAACCAATTTAAATGATTAATTCCTTTAGAGCGCTATAATGTTAGAATTGGTATTACTTATTAGATCAACTGCAAGACGGCCAGCTCGGCCTTTTATTACGTAAAACTCTTGCCAATGACTAAAACCCAGTCAGAGATTTACTCTTTCCCGGCTTCTTGCTTGGTCACTCCCTCTTTTTTTCTTCTTAGCTTCCTCAGCATAAAGGGGGAATAGCACAGTGAACATGTAACACCTTCCCACATTACAGCCTATTTGCATCCACTCGTGCTCATTACCTGCACAGTGTGCATGCAACATTTCTACCAAGTAAAGGAAACTTTTGATTGTTGGATTTGTCAGATTTTTCAAGGAGAAAATTTGGGGTAAATGGCATTTTTTGTGTCCTTTTTTCAAAAAAAAAAGATGACAGCACTGGAAAAAAAATGAGACATCTTGTAGGCAAAACTCAAATAGCCAAACCATGGTTCAAAAAGAGGTCATAAAATATAAAAGGTGTCATTGACAAAAATAAAAATATGTCTAATATCGCCTTACTCACATTTGGAACATGGCCTGCAGACTGCTCAAGAGGCATGATAGCTTTCTTTTCAAGCCTAAACCTCTGCTGAATGTTGCCACATGCTCTTTCTCAACTGTGAGTAAAGAAAAATAACCGTTAATTAGAGTATTTGGATTAGAGCGCAACAGATGTATTACCATGGAGACAGTCCTACCTGAACACTGAGTGTTGTATTAATTATTCTAATAATAAAAACAGGAAAAAAATATATGAAAGTTGGCAACTGGAATGCAATCTGAGAGGCATATAGACCCAACAGTTTCGATTTCTAGACAGCCATATTCCATCAAATGTAAAAAAAATAAAAATAAATAAATAATACAAAATCAAAAGTGCAGAAAATGAATGAACAGCGTACTGATTGGCCTCCTTATCTTAGATTGCAGGTGTCTGATTTGATGATGAAAAAAGAGTTGTTGCCTTGTGTTTGCTGTAATCTCAATTTAAATCTAACTCTTTAATCCATAGATATGGCATCAAACTAAAGTGTTTGGCTAAATAATTCTCGTAAAGTAAACAGAAACAGAGAAGCATCCTGTAACACACAGGGAGTACTAGCTCATGAAATAAAACATATATTCAATGGCATCACTCCCCTTTTTCTCCCTTTGCCCCACTGAGTGTGAGCAGGCATGGAAAATGTTTAAACACGGAAAATAATTATCACCAGGGTTTGCATGTTCAGGAAAGGGGGTCTTTGTAGTTATCTGGAGACATGAAAAACTAATTGAAGAGTTAAGTGGAAAGCGAAACTTTTTGCCCAGTAATGGCCTATATGCAATGAGCAAACATTAAATCACCTACCTAAAAGTAGCCATTATTATTTTATCAACATTAGTAAAGATGCTTGGATTGATTCTGTCATTATAGAAGCTGGGACAAACCAATCTATCATAATAATAATTGACAAGTTATGGAACGGATTTACGTTTCCACTAGAGCTGAAATGATTAGCTGATTTATTGATCGAGAGAAAATCTATTCTATTCTTTTAAAAAAACTGTCAAAACTGTTTGGTTCACTTTTTCAGTCATGCCAAACATTTGCTTATACCAGCTTCTGAAATGAGGATTCACTGTTTTTGTTTGTTTGTTTTATATCATTGTAAATTAAAGATATATCTTTGGGCTTTGGACTGTTTGTCTGACAAAAGTGAGCGATTTGAAGCCGTTATTTCGGACTCTGGGCAACCCATATGTAAAAGAACAATAGCATATACAGTCTATGGAGGTAATAGATAATCCAGGTTAGCTCTACTGACCTTGCTGTGTATCTGCGCACATTAACACGTCCCTCTAACCTTTACCTCAGCCCCACCCTGCCTGTTTGCTGTTATCTATGTATGCTCCAGCCCCCCCGCTAGCACACCTTCATTACTGCCCCAGATAGTGGCATTGGCAACTTGTCACTTGTATTGATTTCTCTTAAACTGCAATTTACATGGATATTTGTGGGTGTCCTGAGGGCAGGCTGCAGCCTGGCGGACGGCTCCGGCACCCTATCTCTCCTCTCTCTTCTGTCTCTGCCTCCCGGAAATGTTTCAACCCCCCCGCCCCTCCCAAAATAAAAACAAGCCTCAAAGTGACTTTTCATTCTGACATCAGCAAACAAATGCAAATGCATTGTTTTTTGTCTTTTTGGAATACAACAGCATGGATGAGAGCTGCTGAAAAAGAGATGTTTATAGGGAAAATAGATTTCATTCTCTCTTTTATTCAGTAACTGCACGTGCAAAGACAAAAGCTTAAGGACAAAGAGCTAAGCAACAAACTCAAAGAGTGTTTTTGATTAGGCCCTAACACATCTGCATTTTCTTTTGTCTGTACGGGCCTTGGAATATGTCGGGCAGTACCATGGCGCCTCCTGCCAACACACACCTGACCTTCCACAGTAGAGGCCGAGGGAATAAAACAATAACCTCCAGCTAGGAAAGCCACAAATGCTTTCTGAAAGGCTCGACACTGCATTTTCACACACAAATGCCAAAATGTCACAATCTTCAAACTTTGCGGCTGCAACACACTGTCAGTAGAGTTTTTGCCTCCTGAGCTGAAGGTTACCTGCAACCTCCAAAAAGGATTTTCAAAACAAGAGACCACATAATCATATATTTTGTCATTAGGAGGCTGGTGTAATTACAAAGCTGCAAAACTGAACAAAATTTGACTTGAGCAGTGTCAATGATGTATTTGGTGTGGGTTGTTACTGAGTGTGTGCTAATTGTACAGAGTAATCTCCCCATGTGGACTTGTCAGTGACTTTAGAACAGAGAGTGAGGATGAGAGGGAATTTATTTCAGATCTATAATCCTGCAAGAAAATTATAAACCCCAAATCTCAGCAGACAAACAAGGAGAGAGAGAAGAAGGATTCTGAGAGGAGAGGACTCTGTGTGGAGTGGAGAACTTGTGGTTTTCCCTCCTTTGTGTCACATCGCCCTGCTCCTTCAGCCTCAAGTTGGTGGTGAGTTTGCAGAGTTTGAGATAAGCATAGTCCCCATAAATCCTTTGTTGCTGCTAAACATCTAACCTGCTGAAGTGCCCTTGAGCAAGCATGTCTTTCAGGCTGACCCCCCCCCCCCACCCCCCACCACACCACACACACACACAGACACACACACTCTCTCTCCCCGCGGAGGGCGGAAGAGAACAGAATTCCCCTGCAGTGTGAAAAAAGTGTTAGGTCCAATTCAAAATGTACGAATGATTTAAAAAAGCAGCGGGTGAATAAGGGGTGTGAGTTGGTGGGTGTCGCTGGTGATGTCACACCTGCCAGACAGCCACGATTGGACCCTAATTAGAAAGCTCGGCAGCAAAAAAAAAAAAAAAATAGATAGGCGTCCTGCATGATTGAATTGAAAGTGGCTGATGCCAAAATTTCTGCAGAGGCGCGGAAAACTGTCGGAGAGGAGCGGAGCAGGCAGGGCGCCGGTATCAGCGCTGCTGGGAGCTGCCACGCTGCGCTGCAAACGGTCTCTCCGTGAGCTGAGGCGAGCTGGAGTTTCAGAGGTGATACAGGAACAGCAAGACGCGCTCCCCCCCTCCCCCGGTTTGGGGTGATAAAAAAAAAGAGGGAGAGCCGAAAATATAGCCCGACTCTACGTCAAACCCGAGGAAGCTGCGTTAACGGAGAGCAACGGAGGCTGAAGCGAGACAAGTACAAAGGAGAGTCGAGCCGCCGAGTCCAAGTTATTCCTGCGCTTCGCTCCAAAGGCTGCGCTGATGGCATCCGTACTTGGAAACAGCAGCCGCGCGTCGGGGGCTCAGAGCGGCCAGGTCAAATGCAAGCTGAAAAGGAGAAGAAGGAGGCGATCGAAGAGAAAAGGTAAAACTTTAGCTTACAACACTTCTTTCCTTTTCGCGTCTTATATCTCCATGTGTGAGCAGAGGTCGTGCGCACCTTGGCGGGGCATCGGAGCGCACGGCAGCCCGGCCACCCAGCGCTGCTCCAGCGCCTGGAGCTGCACGCCGCTCTGCTGCGGCTTTAGTTCACGCTGCTTGAAATTCTGAAACAAGGAGCATAAAGAAATGATTTCTGTTCACATTCCCCGTCGGCTTTAAATGACGCATCGTCTTGTCCTTGGAAAGTTTAGTTGCTGCTACGTTTATTGCCCTTTAAAAAAGCTCCATTGTCTCTATATCTAAGTGGACACGGACACGCGACTCATTTGCTAATGGAAGTTTGAATGTGGGCTTATCAAGTCAAGCGGCTCGTGTTTCCTATTGAACTCCTTATTTTTCATGCATTTTTCATGCATCCAAAAAGGACGCGATGCTGTCACCGAACTCAGCTCCGAACTTCCTCACTGAAAACAACACAGATTTCTTCCATAATTTAAAAATGATTACTAAGTCAGTTGCCTTAAGGGACCTCATCTGTTTAAACTGAAATTTTAAAGCCTAACCAATGCCCTACATGCACTGTAACAATACTGCAAGGTTTTTCAAGAAATAACTTAAATGTCAATGTGGATACTAAATCCTGAAACTCAGTATACTGTTATTTCTGGTAATTTCTCAGAGCTTATGTCTTTTTCTTTTGTTTCATATAAAAATATTTTTGCATTATTAGAGGCTTGAACTCCAGTGCTGTGCTTAACTCAACTATACTGAACACTAAAAAGTCTCAAGTTTGAGAAAAACTGTTCTGGGCCTTCAAGGGAGGGAGAAAGGAGCAGAAAAATCTAGTTGTTCACTGCCTCCCAATAATATTGAATTTCATGTCATTTTTTTTTATTTGTGTGCATTTTTGAATTAATTTTAAAATCTCTTTACTGCATAGAGTAGAAATGTTCCTAATGAAGCAGTGTGTGTCATGTCAGTGTACTAAAATGCAGACATACTGTAGAATAACAATTATATCCGCAATCAAAATGAAAAGGACGGCTGATTTCCAGTGACTGAAACCTAATAACAATGCAAGCTTTTCTCTTGAGCCGTACTGAAACAGATGCTGACCGGGGTTCATGCTAAACAAATCCCCTGTGTGGGTTTATGCCCTGCAACACGCATGGAGATGTACAGTTTATCTGCCAGTGATAACGACGCATTTATGCCATTTATGCTTTTACTTGGAAAAAAGAAAAGCACTTTGACTGATGGCACTTTTCCATCCCACCACCTCTCACTTTGGGATTTTGTGTTTTTAGTTTATTTTAAAATAGTCACACTTTTCTACAGATTGTAGCTCATTGTTAAAAGGAACCTGGGGACTGCTGAGTAATTTTAAACCACTGTATTTGGTATTGTACCTCTCTGTGAAAGAATGGGAAAATGGCCTTTAAAAAAGAATCAGACGGTCAGAAGTTATTTTTGATATGCCAGTTGAAGCTTGGATACTTAGGAAAGCCTAACCGCCTCTAAAGACATTCTCCCTGATTTAGTTTTCTTGATTATTTCCTGAGGTTTTTGTCTAATTAACAGTAAGTTAACCAAAATGGAAGTATTAAACCCTTTTTTGCTCTGGCACAGGCCACAAACACTCAGAAATATGTTTTTTTCCCCAGTCCCCATCATAAGAGAGCAGAGAAGATCTAAATAAAATAGCAATGGCACATTTATTTTTATTTATTTATATGTATAACAGATGATAACACAACTGTTTGTGTTGTTTCTGCTTGAAGATACTGATGTGCCACCCTATTGCATTGTGGAATATGGATGAACGCTCGGAGCGTGTTGACGTATCCGACTGCAATTGAATGCATAACGAGCTCCTATGAACACTTTGCACTTGTCATCAAACTACAAACAGACAACTGCACCTCATTTCCATAACCTCTTGATTTTTAATAGCCCAAGTAATTGAGACAAGGGAGACAATACATAAAATATAGTGCTGAGGCAAATGTATTTACATAATGGAAACGACAGAATTGGTTCCACAACATTAAGCATTGCATATGAGTATCACACAAACGCGCGCACATTAGCTGACAGGCCTTCGCAGCGTGTTTCCAAACGGCTAATTTATCAGGGCTGCTGATTCATTCTGATAACACGGGACATTAGGGGCCAATTCAGGGGCCGCTTGCAAATGAACTGTGTCTTTGGGAAGTGCTGATGGCCGATGGACTCCTCCAAATCTGCAGGAGGTGGGTTCACTGTGCTCCTGCAGCTTAAACATTCAGTCAGATCTGTTCTTCCTGTTTGAGTGTTTTTTTTTGTGTGTGTGTGTGTGGTGGTGGTGGTGGGGGGGGGGGGTGTTAGGGTTAGGGAATTTGTAAATGTTTCATAATCTGTCAAAGTAAGAGTTTATGATTGAAGGATTTTTTCCCCACTTCAAACTCCACTACAAATTACACAAAGCTGGATTGAGCGTTTTTTATTTTTTATTTTTGTTTTTCATTATTATCTTTCATCCAAAATGCCAACTGATCATCAACTTGAGATTTCACACAATTATTATTATAGACCTTATGGCAAGAAGTCACAGAGGGATTATTACATGGCATTTGGGCTTAATCTCTTGAAGAGGCTGAATATTATTTGTGGAACGATTCGCTAAAACCTATGTGTGTATTCAAAAGATTGTAAGCAGATTACTCGCCACAACTATTAAGTTTTTTTTTCACACTAAACTCCTATCTGCAACTGTTCATTTGTGGATAGCTGTAGCGCGCAAAAACAAACAGCCACTTGAGTGAGATTACAGGTCAGAGATCTATTCGCTTACATATCTTCTCACCCAGGCTCGTCTCAGCTCAGCATTCCTAGATATCATCACACTTCGCTAAATTCACCATGATTATCATCCTCGTGTTGTTCAGGTTACACTTCTCCTGTCAGCTCCGCATTGTGTGGATGTGTTCCTCGCTCTGCATTTGTTTGCCCTCCCTAAAGCACAGTGTTTGACCAGTGTCATCGCTCCTAGAAGGATTCACGGACACGCTGGTTCTTAGTTAATCACAGCCTTGTGATTTAAGGCTATGTCCCTCGTGGATGTCAGTGCCACAACTAAAATTCTTTTGGAGGTGTGTGACAGTCCAGTGATGAACAGGAACATCTGGGTGAACATAGCACGGGTCCACTGTCTGTAAAATCATGCGTGTCAGTCATCAGTATAACACGACCTTTTTCTTCTTTTAACTGTGGCATATGTAAAACATATTCCCTGTCTTTTATCCACAGTGTGTTTTTTATGAACAAAAATAAGCACAGCAGAGATTTATAGACCAACATTATTTTTTACAACCACACTTACCACCCTGTACTCTCAGCGTACAGTACAGTATATCAGCGTATCATCAGGAGAGCCAAGGGGGAAATGTGAAAAACACAGACTGTAACATAATTTATGTAGCAATTACTGTTTACGCTCTCGTTCCTAGCGAGCTGGCGGCAGAGGGGTCGAGTGTGGGCTGTAGGGGTGCCGATAAAAGTTGAGGCGGAGGTGCGGGTGGGTGTCAGGGGTGGGGGGTGGCAATGCGGGGCAGGATAGAGGATGAGGGTCATCGCATCTGAGGCTCCCGTTCTAGTGAGGTAAGGGGGCCACCGGCGGAGACATTAAAGTCGATCGGCGTCGAGCCCCTCAACGCTCTCTGAGGGCTGCTCGGAGTGTCTGGCACGCTGCTGAACAGGGGGGGTTGAGTACGGTATACAGTATCATCCGCTTCTCTGTTAAAGCTGGTGACGGTGATACAGGCTGCGTCGAGGTGAGGCCAAAAGCTCAGGACGTGGAGCGGAGGCTGAGAAAGACAGAACCTCCATAAGGATCATTCTGTTTTTAACAAATCCAAACCCTGTGTTGGTTAAACCAACCAGGATTTTTTCATCCTGTAGAGGAGCATGAAATGTGAAGTGGCTAAATCACTGTTGTGATAGCAGTGTTAGCAGTATTTGAAAATGAATATACTGTGCAGAATATCCAGTTAGTTTCCCCTTGTCGCCTCTCTACCTTGCCGTCCACCAGCATAGTTTGTCTTAGCTGGTCAGGCTTTGCAAATGTCTTCATTTCCAATGCATTTTTAATTCTGCACAGTAAAAAAAATATCTTAATAACTGTTATGCATTTCCAAGTTACTGGGTAGAGAGTGGAAATGAAATGCAAAAGAAAAATAATTGCTTGTTTGTGACAGATAATTTGGTTTCTTTGTCATGTAAAACCTGTTACGCTGCTAAAATTGGCCTCATGAGATCCATCTTATGAAACTCGTCTTGGTAGCTTTGAGTTTGTAATTGTGATGAAGTTACCCTAAAGTCCTTTTTTATGAGGGGTTTATATCATTTTATCAAACTCCTAAAAGTCCAAGTTAAATTGCATTTGCAAAGTTTTTTTTGAAGCAACAAGAGAGTTACAAAGAAAAAAATGAATACAAATGTATATGCAGCACAATTCCCACATGGTGTCTGTTAGCCTGAATGATAGCATCAATAAAAAGCCAGATGTGTGTAATAAAAGACAGTAAAAAATAGTCAGGGATCTGCTTAATGCCAGATAATACCGCACTGAGATCTGAGTGAAAAATAGTTCACAGTCCAAATACTGTATGTGGAGTCTGTAGTGGAGTGCTGTTGTTCACTGTGGTGCACTGTGTGGTGCAGTTCAGATGAAAATGAGGGCTGTGAAGAGCCTGATCTGTGTCTGGCTGTTATTTCATTCATTTTTAGGATTATTTTTAATCCTAATCTTAAGTGTTTAGTAAAGTCAGTTTTTCTGTGCTTGGTGCACAACCAGGGCAACATCACCTGTAAACCTGTATGTATGCACTGTAATGGCGCGGTATATTCTCTGCAATGGCCTAGATTTACATTCAGGATCCATTCATAAATAAAATCTTTGTGCAGCAAGACACAGACAGGAAGAGGACTTAAATAAATGTGCGTCTTGCTCGGTCTTGCAAATTACCCATGCCACCAATTTCCCAATGTAGGTTTATTCACAGCAGGAGGGTAGTGACTGGTGCTGGTTTGTTGGGACAGCCCAATGTCACACAGCCTATGTGTTGTGGGAGGGAAAGAGATTTATTTCACAGATGTAAAGCTCTAGTTTTAGCCCTGGAACATTTCTGTCACATTTGTTTGTGTTTGTGCTGATAACCGCATTAAGAGCTGCGACGGAAACACCGCTGGCATTTATGAGGTTAATGAAGGTCAGCGCCAATGGAAACGGCGCGGCGCTCCTCTGTGTGCGCATGCATGGCTTTCTGAATTTACAGGCACTTCCTGATTAAGGGTAGTGGCGGAGGAGTCGGCGGTTTAGGACACAGCGTCCTCTAACTGACTGAACGTTTAGCTGAGGGGGGGGGGGGAAAGGTTATTACTACTGACTGTGGTCTCTTGAGTACGGCTGATAAAATGACCAAGGAAAAGGAGTAGCACAACTTTAGCACATTAGCATAATTAGTAATTACCTCGTAATAGTCCCTCTTGGCTTTTTGGAGCTCGGCAGTGAGAAATTGTGCTTAAAGTTCAGGCACAGAAAACAAATTCTACGCCAAAATGTCTCAATAACACACACACACACACACGCGCGCAAGCTGCATAGAGCCGCCTCAGTCAGGTTGTGCGAAAAACGATGCACAAACATCAAAAGCACAGATGCAGATTTGAAAAATTCAGAAGGTGACACTTAAGTTAATTAGTCTGTTGTTTGGTGACTCCCACAGTTGGAGAGATAAGGGTATTACTCACATCACAAATAACTTGTTGCACTTGTTGCTATGACGACAAAACACAGAAATGTAATTGAGTTACTCGTGTGTTGCGCTCCATCAGTCTGTCCACAACAGCTTTCAAAACAATAACTGAAATATAATAATACTTTAGGGGAGACATTTGAGAAGTGTTTTATTGCAGTGTAGCTTAACAGTAGCTAATGTATGCGTTGCTGTGGTGGGAATTAAGCTCCAGAGTGTATCAGATGATGCGTCTGATTTGTCCGGGTATGTGTTTTCCCTGTGTGGGTTTGTGTACAGCACGAGCTGGTGTGCTGCCGTCCCCAGCGAACTGTCAGTCCCCATAAACAGAGACGAGGCACAGCAAGTCAGCAGCATTATCGCTTCCTGTCAGTGTTTGTGTTTCTGCAGTCCACTAGACAACCGGCATGAGAGAGAGTTGATGGCGTAAAAGCGCGAGGGAAGCTGCTGAGTAGCGACTGTCAAGAGATTTTGAGGTGCCGTTAGATGTAGGGAACAAAGTCGAAGCGTAACCCTTTCAGTGCAGTTTGAATCACAGCTGCAATAATATGTGACTTTGTATGACGTGCGTGTCATGTCAGGCGTCCAGCAAACAGTTTCAACATGAAAACTTCTTTGATGCTTTTGGGACAAAAAGTTGAACTATTAAGTGATTTATCCAGGTGTACCTTCTTTGTACATTTACATTCTCCAGCGGCACTTCCCAACCTCTTTTTGCTTGTGACCCCCTTATTTTGAAACAGGGCTGTGTTTGTTATTTGATTTATTGACCAATCTGATCATTATTTTCATGATTAATCCATTAATCATTTGGTCTTAAAAAGTTGCTAATTCATTTTGTGTCAATCGACAAAAATTAATGATGTTTTAATAAAGATTATTTAATGATCATTTGAGGTAAAGTCAGGTCCTTTCTCTCGACTCAATCAAAAAGTGATTCTCCCTTCTCAAACTGTTGCATTACTTCAAGGGGCGTACAAAGCAAGAAAAAAGGGAGAATTTGAGAAAAGTCAGAGGAAATAAAGATAATTTAGTTTAGTTTTGCATTCTTCCCTTCAGTTCATCTTGTACAATGGTGTCAGGAGCTATTCAACAGAAAATATATGAATGTGACTTCAAATAGAAAGGTATGTAAATCTTTGAATTGTCAATCCCACTTAAAATTATGTTCAGCTTCCTAGATGGAGACCTGATGATAGATAATATTGAATTTGCACCTTTACTACTGCCTTACCTGATGAGTTTCTGCAGTCTTCCTCTCAGGCTGCATACAGTCCCAGTGACCTCCACCAAGAAGGTAGGGCAACTCATATGTCGCCTAACAGTCGAAACCCGGGGCAAAAATTTCCGCTACTACTACTCCTCTCAGCTCCTTCATGAAGCTAACTGCTCAAAGTGCATTCGGATTTTGAGAGCTGCACTAGTGTGAGGACTTTGTTTGGAAATATTTTCTTAGGAAAATTGAGCTGAAACTGTAAAATACATAAAATGTCACTCTTGATTTGCTCTAAATGCCAACTTTTATTTAAATTTAAACATATTTTGCGGCGCAAAATCAGGCTGCGCAATCATTTTGTGAATTCTCCCCATCTGGCAGCTGAATTACTTATTTTTTTGTTTGTTTGTTTGTTTGTTTATTTTTTACTATTTTAGCATGCTATCTGGACAAGCTCTCACATCTAATCTGAAGTCCCGCCAATAGCGTGGAAGCGCCCCACACATCATGGTGGCAAAACATTTCTCCAGTTTATGATCCTAATTAGCTCTAACTGTGCCATCATTCCCTGAGTCATCATGCCTGGAGAGAGGCCAGATCATTTGACGGTCCGCAGTTTCACACTTTCCTTATCCGTCTCCTCTCTCTCTCTTCCTCTCTTCTCCTCTCTCTTCTGTCATTTTCGCTCTCCCTCCCTCCCAACCCGTCTCTCATTTCAGCAGCACACACTCTGTTATTGTTGTCCTCCGGCTTCCTTGTGCGTATTCACAGCACGGTAGCAGCTCCTGTGAAAAGGGACATATTTCATGAGCAGAAAATAGCTAAAGAAGGTGTTGGAATTTGTGCACAAAAAAAAGCTTTTTTGCCGTTTCACAAACTGAGTCGGCCATGAAATGTGTTTTGCTTTTAGAGCGCATTTGAAACTTAAAAGTCACAAACATATGAATGCCTTTAGACAGCACCTGATCAGCTGGCAGACTCTGCACTGATGATTCTCGGTGACTTAAACCTCTGCACTGATGTCATGCTTCAGCTTCATGACAGCACAACTACCTCGTCTGCTGTGCTGACATAGCAAAGTTAACACTGATACCCCGCCTCAAATGGAATAATGAAATTGGATGAAGCAGCTTAACCGCGCGCCGTCCCTCCTCTCAACATCGGACTGGGTGCCTATTTGAGATAACGTTAATGAAGGGGACTTTAGCCAAGAATAGACACGTCTTATTGCTGGAGGGGGGGGGTCGTCAAGGAGGGGGTGGGGGGGGCGCTAACAGCATTTATTTCCATTAATAAGATGGAGCGTTTTACAAGAGGCCCTCTCCCGAGGGTTCTCTCCGGAGGTCGGAGAGAATCCTACACCTTCACAACCTCCAAAGGAGTTCATATCACCAAGCGGGTGCGTGGAGACACACTGCAGCATGTCTTCTCTCCAAGAAACTTGTCTTAACCTTGATGTGGCGCTACACAACTTGGACTGAAGTGGACACTCAATCATCATAATCACTGCTGTCCATCCTTGATAGAACTTTTTTAGGTCATTAATATGAATCTCAGCAGCTTTTTTTTTTAAGAGTACTCTTTGACAGATAGCATGGCATATTTGAGTTATTTTCAAATTCTTCAGTGTAATTGAACATTAGCCTACAGGTTACAGTTATAACAGTGGCAGATTTTCTACTTAATTTTTTTTGGGCGGGGGGTCCGTGCTTTCAGTAGGTAAAGGCAGGTTTCTCATATCTCAACAGCAATTATACATTTTGCCAGCTAAAATGACAACTATTGTAGGAAGATTTTATTAACTGTAGCTAGCTAGCCAATTAAGCTAGCTCATGAGTTGGTTCAAAGTGCCACCACCTTTTCATGTTTCCCGCTGACTTGTTTTTTCATAGGAACACAGTAGGCTACAAAGGTTTTAATATGCACTTAAAGGCAGCATAGATGATACTATGCTAAAAGACTGGACAAGAAACAGTTAGGATCCTCATTAGTTGATGATCCATGTAGAAGATATGGAAATAAAGAGGCAGAAATGTTCTTTTATCGCAGTGAAGAGGTAGTTAGTCCTATGCAAAACTAAGGTTATATTTAAGCTTTATCGTTGAAACAGTATTTTTTATAAGGGAAAAGGGTTTTAGGATGAGGACTAATATCTATAATATATAATTTTGAAAAGCGAATAATGACTTTGGCTATTGGGTGCTGAAGATTAAACATCCCTAAAACCAATAAACACAGCACCTAAATTGTAGTATAGTGACATCCTGGACTGGCTCTTTGAGAAATATTAACATTACACAGTGGTTCCACAAGCCTTGAATGCTTTTTAACGTAGCCTGTAACCCCATAAAATGTCATTAGCTAATGTGCTCCCTGGCCTTGGAAGTGACGCTTGCTTCGTTAGCCAGGCATGCTAAAGTTGGAAATCATTGTGCTCTTGTTTTTTTGGTTTTTGACAGGCTGAAAGTAAAGACAGGCCTGCGTGACTTGCTACAGTTGCTAAGCTATGATAGCCTAATCACTGAGGAGAGGTTTAGCAAATCACTTGTGCGTTTTACATGTTTTGTGATAACACCATGATGATGCAATATACCCACAACGGATTACAGCATTATGTGATAAGTGGTAGCATTATGGGCAACACTGCATTATCTATTTGTAGTAAAGAGGTCTGTCTCATGAACTCAGTTACTATGCCTGTATACTTAATGCTTTCTGGCACTATGATACTTTTACCCAACGCTGTATGAGGGGTCAAGAGCAATTTTCCACTTCTTCCCCAGTATGTAAATATATTTGATTGTGGTTGATTTGTAGTAAATGGTAAATAAATGTTTTATCCAGTGCACATTAGATCCTTGTGGCTGATGGAACTGCTTAATGGCAGATTAGTGCATTGATAATGATGAGTGCACACGTGAGCTTCCTTGCTGCTTCATTATTCTGCTCACACACGAGCATTAAATAACAGTTTTCCCCCTCTTCGCCCTACAGTAAATCCTCTCTCATCCATCGATTCTAGCATCCTTTAGGGGCTACTTGTAGGAGAGACCGACAGGCTTATCTTGCAAATCCTTTAAAATGTATTTTTTTTTAAATCTTTGCCTGCATTAACTCTGTCTGATGTTCCGCCTATCACCACAGAGTCGGCTGGCGATGGGCGAGTTGGAGTTTTATATACCTCTGGGCCGATCCGTGCGATATGTGAAGTCCTGTTTTCCAAGTTGCTTAACAGTCACACAGCGTGGTGTTTATTTTTCCTCCTTGCCGCTCTGATTTTGATTTGTACAGCTTGAAGTGGTGGAGCGTAATAGATGTGTTTGCATTTGCCGAAAAACTGAGAGTTCCAATCACTCATCCATTGCTTTTGATAGCTCAGGGTGTATTTGGCTTCGCCCAGATAAGGCCTGAGTATACATAGAGTCCGATTCAGTTGAATTGTTTGTACACACACGATGCTTTGGCATTGGTCTGCTTCGATGGGCTTTGGCATGATGGAGAATTTCATCCCCAACCCTCCTCCCCCTCCTCTACCTCACTGACAATCCCACAGTGGTGCTTTGGGGCTGGAGCTGTCGGTGAAGGGTGAAGGGTGCATAGGACCTGAGGCTACGAATGTTGCCTTGCGTAAAGGACAAAGAGAGAGGATGTCTCTGGGTTGAAAGAGTCCCTTAAATGCTGGCACAGTTGAACCTACAAAGCCACCATTCCAAATTTAGATACAAGGTATATTGCGTAAGTCCCCATAAGAGCTGTGCCTCCAGTAAAAACATCCCAATTTCAGTGTTTGGTGTGGAAAAAACTCTGCTGTACATCTGAAGAGAATCCGTCTTATCAGCTACTCAAACAGCTTTGCCTCAGTTCATCTTGCACCTGTCTTCCATGTCTCTGAGTAATGATGGGAAATACAACAACACAAACAACTTCAAATGTCATATATCTGCTAGCAATGTATACAAATATGAATACATTACTCAGATAGGAACAGATAGTGTGCAGTGAACTGTACAAAGAGCTTCGGAAATTTTGCAGTAAGTCGCTAAAAAGCAAGGAGGTGCGGAAAGTAACGTATGAACACATGAACACTGTAGTCATAGCGATGAACTGACAGAGAATTATTAGCCGAAATCTGCAGTTCCCCTCAGCTTTACAGAGCTTTATAGCGAGTTTCAGCTAATTGTTTAGCATTTGGCCAACAGCTACCCGTTGGCAGCTAAACTTATTTATATTTGTATAAGGAGTACAAACGGCAGTAGAGAAAAATTTAACAGGGTGCAATCTAGGTGATGCTTAACAACGTATGGCACATTTCTGCTATAAATACAAAAAACAGATTTAAATACAAAAAATTGTGTGACATTAACAAATACATATATGAATAGTAGCTT
>JAPMOB010206489.1:0-14584 GCA_029875015.1 Lepomis gibbosus | reverse complement strand
AGTAGTGTAAAAGCGCTTTGAGTAGTCGAAAAGACTAGAAAGGCGCTATACAAGTACGGAGCATTTACATTTACAAATGGGGCGTGAGACCCCCACGAAACTCAGGTTATAACTCGAACCCTGTTTGTCACGGAGTGATAGGATCTGTGCAAAGGAATTCAACATGATACCCATTGTATACGCTCATTATATCAGGACTATGAACCAATCAGATTGTTTGATTTGAGCTACCCGTTTTATAATTATCAACGTACACACCGAGAATATTCTGCAGTGCATTTTTTGAATCATCTGGGGTGAATGTTAACAGCAGCAGCAACATGATAAAATGGTTTTCATCTTCACAGAAAAAACGTTTGACGTTTGGGAAACAGGTGTTTGAGCACAAATCATCATCGATGTAAAACACAGAGTCCACCTCCTCTCATCTTGCAGGAGTCTTGCACTGACAGCTAGGAAACACAGACCACCCGTTGAGTGCTTGATCGGGAATGTTGATGAGGCAGGTCTCTGTAAAGATGTGGGTGCAATGTGGGTGCAAATCTCTTCATATCGCAACTAAAACCTCCTCTTCTGAAACCCAGCAAGCAAACGGAAAAATTACTCAGACTCAAATTCAATACAAAGTTGGCCAACAGAAATAAAACCAAATGACGAGCTTAGTGATTCTCAGCCAACACCGGAGTTACCTTCCGTAGTTCGGCTGGTGCTGCAGGTTAGCTATCACTCAGGTTGGACTGTGCCTCTTCCACTGGTGAGTTTGGTTTGAAATGCCGCTACAGATATTCCCTGAGCTGAGTGGTCTGTGTGTGTACGCTAACATCTTCTATGCTAATTTCACCCTCACACTCATGCTGATATCATGAGTCAGCTTTTAAGCTTGGTGAGAAATATCATCATGTTTTACTATTTCACACATATCTTGTCTTGGATCTTATCACACCCCTACCCCTAAATGTTAAGAAGACATTGTGATTGTTATTTTGATACATATCTACTATATCAGTGTTTCCATCCACTGACAAAAAGTTAGGGGTGGGCAAGAACCCTCGGTGTACTTTACCAGCCAGTCATCCGTGTCCAGCAGCCCCCACTAGCCTCAGCCCAAAAGAAGAGCCTACACCTTTCACTGTTTAGAGTAACCCAGCACGTTAAGAAGCAGATGAAAAAAACGAGTATCCTCCTCTGCAACAGGCACTGTGACATAAGTGTTTATGTGGTATGATGGACAAACACCAAAACAGAACGGCGGCTAGAGAGCAAATTATGAATAAGATTGTCAGGAAGTGGAATGCAGCCGTTTTTGGCCAGAGTTGAGGGAGGCATCTTTAATTAGAATGTGTTGAGAGATCATGGTTTCCCTTAGAGCTGTCGGGCCTTTTCATGTTTATATAATGCATATGCATGGGCTGGAGCAATCATCGGAAACTAGATACCCAATTCCACACAGTGCACCGCTTAAGGTTTACTGAGCAATACATTTTTGGACCTGGCACTCTGCACTGAAAGGTAAAGGTTGAGGTTTGAAACAAACATGTGGTCAGCATCTGAGCTTTGAGAAATTAAATATCTATAAAATATGAACAATGTGTCTTACAAATCATTTCCCCAAAAAACACTGTCATTACAGAAAATCATCAAGTCATGGCAGAATGAATTATGGGATGTGGGTAATTCACACAACTGTGCGTCGTCTTCTAAGAGACGAGTGAATACTGTACCACTGGTGTGAAAGCATGTCATCTCACGGCCCCAAGCCTAAGAGCTTTGACGTCTGCCAGCATCGTCAGAATCAGAGCAGATCCCCGAAGACGATCTGACAGCAATCACAGTGAATAACTCCCCCACCCTCTTTCCTCATCTGAACCAGCAATAATATGATGCTGGATTAATTTTTGTTCCTCTCAGTAAGCTATGAAGAAGAAGGAAAAAAATGTCCAAAATAATGAAACATTCCATGACACGTCCTTATCAGCCAAATGAAAAAATCACATTATCTTCAAAAGGGGTTTTAAATGCCCGCCCGCCCGTTTGCTCGCTACCTCGAGCTGCACAGGGAATATCAACTCGGAGACAGTAATTCGCTCAAGCGCTTAATATTCAGTTCTCAGCTATGTAATATGCAAATTCATGGGGGTCATGCAGAAGTCACATTGAAAAAAATCCTTAAACTTAATTTGAGAGGCAGTTGGAGATTTTTCTAAGAAAATCAGTCAGTTATGGATAGGGTTCAGTACAAGTCAAACTGCCAGCCTCCTCTAGGGACCGCAGAGGTCCCTGCAGCCCTGACACAAGTTGATCTCTTCAGATTTACTGTGCCTGCACTCTTTTAAACCCCTCAGCTACCACATTAACATTGAGCATCTCCATCAGTTTCCCCATAGGAATCTAGTGCAGACGTGGAGAGCTTGTCCTACAAATGAGATGGTAAATCCTGTGAGGCCAGTGGAAAGGAAACACACATACACTTTGTGCAAGGACAATTAATATTTACTTGCACTCGACAGATTACAGAATTCATACATGTGATGTCATGAGACGGCTCTTTATCTCTCTTCTAACTTGTATATGCACGCACACACACACACACACACACACACACACACACACACACACACACACACACACATCAAACTCACCAGAGGAATCATCATGCACACCATATTGATCTACGTCAACATAAATCCATGCAACTAAATTAAAATCACATGCCTGCGTTGATGCTTGTTGTATGAGATCTCATCTCACTTCAAAGCTGCTAACTGACAGAAATGTAATTATTTAACAGCTTTACAAGTGTGATCTGTTGGCAAAACAGGATAGGCCTGTTACAAACCCTGATGCCTCTGAGAATGGGATATCGATCTATCTCCACAACTCCAGATGTGTCATTTTGTGGCTGCGCGCTTTGTCTATTCGATCTGATATTGCATGTCCGTTAACAACCGGGGATTGTTGTCCTGATGATGGCCTGGATGATGCCGAAAAGGGACGGAGGAGGCTGCACCACACAGGCCTCGCTAATCGCTGCCAGAGAGGAAGAATTAGCAATTTGAAGATGGGCAGGACTGATAGAGGGTTCATGGAGCTATTAACCTCTAAACAAGCTGCTCAGAGACCAGCAGATGGCGGGGCTGATGGTAAGTGTGCTGCCAGATTGGGCTGTGAGCAGAATGACAGCCCAGTCTTCTCATGGATGCTGATAGAGTGGTTGTCCTAGGCAGCACAGCATGTGTTTGCACAGTGTGTGTATGCATGGATCTGTGAAGCAGTGCAAATATGTAAAGGGTCCATGGTATGTCTGCATGCATAAATACAGTATGTGAGACTTTCCAATGTCAGTGCCATGTTTGTCACACTCAGTTGATTACCAAAGTCTGTAAGACCTCGGGCCAGTACTGGTCTTTAAAATTTTATAAACAAGCAGACAACATTGCCTATTAAAAAGCAGTTTGTTTTGAAGTATATTTGTGTACATTAAAAAGCACTGAGTGCATTCTGGTACCAAATCCCAAAAGATTGTGCCCATCCATGAATGTAACCGGGCACCCACAATTTCCTGACTCCCAGTATCATCTGAATATTTTAAACCACACACATCCAAAAATTTGCATGCACCACAATTGAAACCATCAGACTTCTATCATCACACTGCTCCAACTTTGTGTGTATAATAGTGTTTGACTCTTTATGACAAAGAAATGGGCTTTAGTTGACAATAGTAAAGTAAGCAGGGTAGAGACAACCAAAGAGGACTGAGACATAAATTCAGGAAAAAAACATGAAAGCTTAGTCGAGGTCTGTGCGGATTTCTCCCAAATGAAGACAGAAGGATGGAAGCTGTACATGCATGTCTTGAGTCTGGAGTTACGGTGCAAAGATACAGAAGAGCAGTGCTGTGCTAATAGGCGTAAGTTGTGGAGGCTCTGACATTAGTTGACAGAACTGTAAGGCATAGCACTGGGATTCGATCGCACCACTGAATTAGGCTGGGAATTCTGTTTGATGTCTGGCAAAGGGTTGAGGCTGGGAATAATAGAAGTTCTCTCTGTTCCACATGCACACACAGTCTTCATGTCATCCAGCAATACTATGTTTACACACAGAAGTGTTTCAGGTGCCAACTTTGTTTTGCACAAAATATGCATGAACTCAAAAACACACATGACTGTTAACTCTAATCCTAATAACATTAACGTAAAGTTAGCATACTCAATAGTACTCTCTACAGTGCATCCATCCCCTTAGCCAGTGGTTCCCGGTAAGGGGGTCAGGATCCCCTAAGGACAAATAAAATTACGCATATGTTGTGGGGAACGCCAGCTGCAGGTTAATCTGTGATGGTGCTGAATGCAGCCTTGACTTAACTCCTCCCCTGTCCAACCTCCTCCTCAGGTTTAAGCCTCATATGACACGTGTGTTCCTTTGCTCTCCCTCTGCTTCGTGATCTGTCCCTTCTGTGGTTGTGGTTGGTGTTTGTTGCCCAGGTATATGAAAGGAACACTTTTATGCACATCTTTTTCTCCTAAACAGGTAATTCTAGTTGCTTACCTGCTGTTTGAAACACTGTTAGGAATCTCCTTTTTGCCCCTCCAGCCCTGTGACAGTTGATTGCATCTTCATGGTCCATCTCTGAGGTGATGAGTAGATTCAAAGTTTTAAATGTATTTTAACACAGTAGTCTGAGGGGAATAGCAGGGGGCGAAAACTTTGGGAAATACCAAAGTATAACAGGAATCAAAGAATAACTGAAACAATGACAAAACAACACAGAGAATGAGAAAAGACAGGAAGTAAGTAAACACAGACACAAGAGAGAGGATTTCCAAAACAATCAAAACTCTCACTTTAGGAAACTACTGAGCCTGAACAGAAACGACTGCAAATGTAATAGTTGATCATTATTAGAAATCTTGCTACTCTTTAGATTGTAAGAGTTTACCGTATAGTGTTCAGGACCAGCACAACCCTTGATTCCTTTTTCGACGGTGAGAATCATTTAAATCAATGGCTGATGAAACATTTCAGCTGAATGCCACATTCATGCACTGGAGGGGATTTTCACACCGTGTTATAATGTTGTTCATGTCATGTTTTATTCAAACGTGCTTAACAAGAAGGCCCCTGTTAAAATTGCAATTGCTTTGACAAAAAAAACACAAGGTGAAGGTGAGGCCATGTTTTAAAATGCTAAAATGTAGGTTAAGATTTTAACAAAGAGGTAGTTGTAAAGTGAAAGCACAAACCAAAGTAAGGTTAGGGGGAAACAAGTCTTGGGGGAGACATTGGAGGGATTCTCCATGAACAACATGATTTTACAGGTGTTCCTAGAGGCTTCAGCCTTTAGCTACGCCTCCAGGTACACAAAGTGGTAGTCAGAAAAATTAATACAGATCGGGGCTTGTGAAATTACACAAGTGCTTTCAGGACCAGTGCAGTACAGGTGCAGAACAGGATGTGAAAAAGGTCATGGAGTGGATGGTTTGGGAGGGGAGAAGTGAGTTAATTAGCTCATACTTTCATAAAGGCATGTGGTGCTCTTATCCCTATAGATCCCTACAGAGCTCTGCTCAAAGCTCTGGGTAGCACATGTAATCCTCACAGCTGAGAAGTGACACACATACCCTAACACACACACACAATTTGCTTTATGACACCAGTGAGGACTTCATGATCACTACATTTATTCAATAACCCCCTTGCCCTAACCCTTTCTACCTGTGTGGGCATGGTGAAAACAATGAGACGACTACACAGATGGTGGTTGCATCAACTACTTAAAAGCTTTGTGTTGACAGATGTTATTGTTTAAATGTCCCCTTAATTTTAGATGTAAGCCCTGATTACAGTAAATACCTCATTGGTAGTCCATGTTTAATCTAACAAAAACATTATGAATTTCATCTCTAAAGCTAGATCATTATAAATTTACATAACTGGAATTGCTGTCCCAAAAGAATGTCATACACGCTTTTATGCTGCAAACTCCAACATTAGGATAATAATGGCTTTTCTTTTTCAAATGTTAAGTATGTGAAGTACCCTTAACTACGGGAGTGTCACTAAGGCACATGCCAACACAAACACTGAATTTTCTGAATAAATTAAGTCTACTTTTTTAAAAACTCAAGTAATTTCTTTTTTATGGGCCAGAACCCTCTTTGTTATATTACCAGCCCGTTCTTTTCAATCTGTGTAAAAATAAGATGACTCTACAATTGTCACTTCACACTTTTAACTTCCTCAATGTAAGTTAAAACATACATAATATAAGTTAAAATAAGTCAACGTTGACGTTTGGTCCTGAGAGAAAGTCCTGTGTTTCTTTAACCCATCCATCCACCCAGACCACCTTTCTTTGCAGAGTCTATGACATTCACATGAAAAATGACACACTGTTGCTGCTCAAGTCCAGCCTGATATTGGCGTATCCCCTGCACTGGACTTCAGCATACGGTTTAAATAACATTAGGCTATAAATGCTAGAATTATTTTCTTCTTCTTACATTAATGTTACATTATTGTATTCAGTGAATATTCTATGTTTATATCGTCACTATGATAAAATAAAATTAAGCTCAGTGTAAGTTCAACCAGGAAGACTGCATTTATGCCTCATTCATTCACAACTCTCTCTCCTCCTGCTCCTCTTTTTTTCCTGCCCTGTAACAGCTGACCATGGTTGTTCACTCTTTGGTTTACCAATCAGATTTTGCCATGATCGTCACACCCAATAATGTAGTCACTATTAAACTTTAAAAATCCCTTCTCCTATCTGCTGTTGTCTGCAGGGTTACGACCCGGCTCGTTAAGGGAGGCAGTAACACATAATTAGGATAGGAAATGAGGTGGAATGCGACAACTGGAAGGTTCTGGTTTAAGTCAAGTGATTAATTAATCAAGAAAGTGTGCTTGCACAAGGAAATACAACAAAAAGAGGCTATACAGGAGCTGACAAATAACCAATAAACAAAAGGAAACAAAAGAGGGCCTGGTCCAAAGACAGTACTTAGCTCTACGCTCAAAAATACACTAAAGAACAAAAGGAGGTCAGCACCCATAAGCTTACAGAAATTCAAAAACAAACTAGCAGTTATTCTGCAACTTAAGCTACGTTCAGACTGCAGGCCTTAATGCTCAATTCTGATTTTTTTCCCCAGATCCGATTTTTCTTGTTTGAGAGTTATTGTTTAAATGTGGCCCAAATCAGACTCCAGTGTGAACTGTCCACGACCTGTAAGTGACCCACATGCGTAGAAGAATAACACAACGTCACACGCAGCAGCACGCTGCAGGAGAAGTAAACAAGGAGCAACAGAGGTGAGCTCAGGGTTAGCTCACAGGAGACTCCTGTGTTTCATTGTCCTCTCACGGGTCACATTTCTCCAGAATTATGACAAGTGTTCACAACTTTCCGGTTTCTGGCGCTGTACAACAAAACTGCACCACAACTCTAGAGTGACGTCAAAGTCGCATCAATTCTGACCTGAATATCCAGACTCAAGTCGCATTTAAAAAGATCCGATCTGTATCAGATTTGGACCACATATGGAAGTGGCCCAATTCCGAACTGGAAAAGATCAGATTCCATGTGACTTGGCATGTTCACACTATCATAAAAAGATCAGATGAGTCACATATGGGCAAAAAAATCAGATTTGGGTCACTTTGGCCTGCAGTCTGAACATAGTCTTGGAGTTATCAAACTTCAGTCCAATTCTTGGTACACTAAAGCCTAGTTGACACTGCATGATTTTTAGCCTTATTTGCCGCTCGGCAACCATCAGGCTGTGATCGGGAGTAAATCAGTGGTCGATCGGTGGCCGCCAATTGTTATGTGTGAACTACACAACAACAAATCAAAACTGCTCTCCGACACATCACTGCCACATCACTGACGTCTGCCAGATATCTAGCATGCCAAATATCTGGCGGAGTCGGCTGACCCAACATCCACATCCAGCCAATTAGAGCAGGCAGCTTGCAGAGCAGGCAGCTACTTTTTCACAGCAAAACCCTTTTTACTCACCTCCAGCTTTCTCTGTAGCTCAGACAATCCTTGCTACCTGCGTGTGCTAATCCGTTCTTTCATCCATATAATTTGTCTTTATAATTGCTGTCTTTATAATAACAAACAACAGCTGTTTTGTGTGTAGGTTCACGTCATTTCCCGTTTCACATTTCACGTGTGTTTTCTTGACAAAATGTGGTTTGGAGACCAGCACTGGGTGACACAGCCACTGTCTGCTCGTGTAGTTTGTGACCCCTTGTCACCGATTAGTCACGAACAGCAATCAGCAACCAGGAAGTAGGCGGTCTCAGCTCCAGAGGGACCAATACTACACAGGGAATCACACAGATGGATTTGCATAACTAGCATAATCTCACACAGGAACACCACAATTAATATACACTAAATTGTAGCCAGCAGCGTCTGTAAAAGCAGTCATTTCAAAACAAAATTGTTGCACTCAGATCCAGGCCTAATTCAAGCTCAGCAGAAGTCCTCTCCTCGTCATCCATATCTTCAGCATTTTTTTCATCCCTTTATCAGCACCACCAGTGTCCAGACTCCATCACGAGGGTTTTCCATAACTCTACAGCTTCACCACCATCTTTAAATACCATGTCATCACGGTAGGGTCAAAGAGTTTCACCTTTCTTATATTCTTTGTACACATGTTAATACATTAGTATTGTTCACTAAGATGAAGTCTCTCCTAATACAATCTGACCTGCACACCTTTTTGCACTCCATTCTTCTTGTTCAACAAACTTTCAATCCCAGTTTGTCACATAGACTTGGTCAAGACCCCTTGCCATCGCATTTAACAACCCTAAAGGCCACCCTTTAGTGTAGTTTTCGACGTAAGGTCAAAATTAGCAACAATATGTAATAACTATGTAACATTCGGTCAAGTTGGCAACAATATGCAATGTCCAGTCATACTTTTAAAGTTAAACTACTTAACGTTGCAGAATCTCGCAATTTTGAAATGGCTCATTGTTAACATTTTGAAACTTTGGTTAAGTTTAAGCAACAAAACTACTTGGTTAAGTTTAGGAAAATATAATGGTTTGGGTTAAAATACTTACTTCAAATACTAGTCAGTTAACTTACGCAGCCTACCTAACCTGCATAACTTATGCAATTTAAATTAAAACATTTAATGTTAACTTTGCTTTTTACACGTGAAACGAACGCCAGTCTCCTGGTTGAAAAGTCAGTTTTCACTCGTCCACCCTAACCACCTCCTTACTCAGACTTATTCTGTTAAAAACGGTATACCTGCCTTTAGCATGACACTACAGAGCTTTGCCCAGTGCATTGAACTATGACTAAGTAACTCCCCAGTGCATTACAAACTGACACTAACTGGTTTTGACCATGCGTCCATATGTGACAACTTGTGAGTGAGAACGGTTGCCTTGTTCCTGCTTCTTTATTTCTTTGTGAACCAGTTTGTAAGCTATTTTATAGATAAGTGAAATATTAACAACACACAACTTGTAATTATTTTACACATTATAATACCTTAAATATTTAATCATTATTAACCTACCCTTCTCAACCTTCTTAAGGGACAAGGTCTGACACAGGAAATAATCTTTTTCCTGTTCTTTCCCGCCCTTCCAGCCGATCAAGCACCACCACTTTCACCTAATATACTTCAAACACAAGTAACGTAGGACAACTGAACAAACACTGTCATTGCTGGTGTCTATTTGTGGCCACACACATACACACTCACACACACATATCAAATGCACATAAATGGCTCCTTTAGCATAGGAAATGAGAGTGTGTTTGGGGTCCAGTGTGCTGTTAACAAGATAAACAGTGCTGGGGTCACTGTGGGGTAATAATGCTGTTTATGGGTGGGTGGGGGGGGTATGTAATGAGATTAAGACAGATGGGGAGTAGAAAAGAAAGGGAAAAGATAAAGTGAGCTGGTGGAGGGGGAAGAGTTTGCCAAGGAGGTTAATGTTGACAGACAGAAACATAACAAACAAGCCAGATCGATTTTAACATGGGAAAAAAATGATTGGTGGATAAATCCCTCTTAGATCTTATTCTATTTCATTTTCTCATTCTTTAAATGTTTGCATGAAAATAGCTAAATTAATGATTTTCAAATTTTGCTAATTTGCCAGATTTTTAATGGGGTCATACAAAGGTAAAGGCTGCAAATGCGCTCTTCCTGAGTGTAGTTTGCATGTTTTCTGGTTTCTGAGTTTCTTTTAAGTGCTACAGCGCACCATATGGTGAGATTAAATAGAAAACAGTGTTAAGCACGCTGCAAGTTTTACCTGAATGAATAATGATGAGAATATGGGCTAATACTTGCCTTTCAGCTAGTTGCTTGACTTGTTGCAGCCTTATTGGCTATGATCAAAATGATGCAAAAACAGATTAATCAGTGTCTATTTTCATCAGTGTTTCATCAGTGTTAGTTATTCTCCATCTCCGCATTGTCAGATTGACCAGTGTTTAGCTTTTTAAGGTTTGAAGTCTTCAAACTACCTTCCACAGAATGCTGAAACATTTTACCTCACACTGACTTAGAAGTGGAGAGAAAGTGTATAGAGATAGCAACTTTGTCTGGAAATAAATGTTATTAAATGCTCAAATTGTTCCAGACTATAATTGTGTTTCATCTTTTCAAAAAGAAAAAGTGAAGGCTAGTGGAACAGAAACTAGCCAAAGATGTTGGTTCTCTGTATTGTTATGTTCTATGAATTTATATCAAGGGGGGACTGGCCACTAGGAGTACGGGGAGTTTTCATGGTGTGCCACTGGACAATCGGGCCAATAAACCACAAATACAGATAGAGACAAAAAACTGCAGTTGAAAATGAATTGGTATGTGTCTAGATCAACTAGGCGGGATACTGAACCCCAAATTGCCCCTGGTGGCTGTTCCACCAGTGTATGAATTTGTATGAATGGTAAAAGTGAGGTAGTGTTAAAGCGCTTTGAGTGGTCGAAAAAAAACTAGAAAGGCGTTATACAAATACGGGGCATTAAGTGAACCCTAGTCTGTGGTTAGTGGCCCAGACCGGGGTGGGGCGGGGCCATTTTAACATGACTGGCTATGCCAGTCAATCACACACTCTAAAGAAACAATTGAAACGTGGACAAAAACCCCATCCCAGTTATTTGTTCTACAAAAATCATGGCTTAAAATTATGTGACAAAATGCAAAGGTACTGCTCGAGGCAGGTGCAGCAAAATGCCTCAAAATGACAGACTTTTCTGTTGGTCCTGCTGCTGCTTGTAGCCCCCCCAGTGGAGATAGCAGTGAGGATGCTGGCGGCCACAGTACTTGCACTGACATGGGTGAAAATGAGACAGACAGCAGCGATATGAGCAATAGCAAAACCGTGTCAAAGCCTGAAGAGCCCAGGCAAAGCACAAGTGATCTATTTACATTTAAATCAGAGATGCATGGTCTGGACAGCCACTAGGCTTGTATGTACATTGTATGTACACTATAATTTATTTATTGTACTCAAGGGCACAGCCGAGGTGATTCATTTACTTGAGGAGAGCTAGATTGGTGTTTCTAGTTTTGAAAATGCATTTTAATGGCTCATTTCGTGATGTACTGTACTTGCATAGAATTCTCAAGAATTAAAGTCTCCAAAGACCCGGAGCCCCCGACAAATGCTTTGTCCAGAGAGTGTGCTCACCAGGGACAAATTCCCGGGCCATATCTTTGCCCCAGTCCGTCCCTGAACCTTATACCATCTACTGGCCCTGTCTGCAGTGTTGAGTTTGTGAAATTCCATCTATGTAATTCATTCCCTCCTGTACAGCACATTCACCCTGTGGTGGTAATAAAAAAACTTTATAGAGTATTATATTGAAACATTTACAATGAAGTGTGATCAACACAAACAGCCCTCCCTGTTAAAGTGCAATATATTAATAACAGCGCAGTGTTAAGCCAAGTCTAAATGAATTGTGTGTCAAATTAATTAACACCTTGTCAAGTTGCAGGACAAAAATAACAATGGACTAAGTGTAATTGGGTTTGTGTGGCAAAGCAGGGATACTTGCTGTACAACTTTTCTTGGTTTGTCAGTGTCATGGCTCGGTTCAAACAAAGTTCTGTTGCTATGCTATTCTGTGCGTTCTGTGTTACCTCTCACTACAACAACTCCTACGTGCAGTTTTGGATTTGGTTTTGGAACAGATCCCTCTCTCTGTTGAACAAATGGGAAAAAAATGAAGCAGAGACAAGACTCAAAACATGCTAAAGAAATACGTTTTCCCTCTTTAAATCTTGGTTTCATTGTCTTACCACCTTTACCTCTCTGCCACCCTTCCTCTCTCTCTTTCTCTTTTGATGTCTGTTTAATTTTATGTCATTATCGTTACCCTCAGACTTTCTTTCTTTCCTTCCTTTTCACTCTTTTTGCACATCCTTTCTCATTCTCCCTGTCTTTGTCTGTCTCCCTGCCTGCAGCACAGTTGTATGGTAACCTGTTTGAGGGGGAGTGCAAGGTGTGTTGGGTTTAATCATCCTGAGGGCTGGATGGGTGGCTGCTGGAAGCTTGTCTGCTGAGACTAATTGGAACAAAATGCTCCCTTGTTCTCAGAGAAAAAAAGAGAGACAGAGATGGATAAAAACAGAATCATGTCTGCAACTGCAGGTAATTGGAAGAGCGTGCTAAGGGGAGAAAGGGATGGTGTGTGTGTGTGTGCATGTTTTGAATACACACACTTTAAGCTGAGGATGAATGAATGTGTGAGTGTGAGTGATCTAAACAAAAAGTTTAAATCTTTCTGTCCATTTTTATGTGCATTTATATCTATTTACTTGTGTGTTTGTGTGTCTTCAGCACAGTGTGTGCACCAGTGCATATCCTAAAGTGACACATTAGCAAGCGCTCAGCGGGTAGATGTGATTAAAGGAAAGGTGTAATTCTCCTCTCTTTCTCTAACTATCAGTGTAACAACTGCAGCTTTGAACACCACTTCAGTGTCACTTTCCCCTTTAAAATGCCTCTAAGTGGATTTTCATGCTGTGAAAAAGAGCACGGAGGCCAGTTCTCACCTTGCTAACGGAATCAGTATGTTGTGAAACACAGCAAAGGGCAAATTGTTCAAACCCCCAAGCATATTAGTCGTAATAATTTAGTTCTATCCTAACATGAAGTTAAGCCAAGCAGATACAGCCACACAGTTAAATATTCAAAAAAGCTGCTGCGTGAAGAGCACTCCTCTCTCCACCTCTCTTTGTCTCTCTCATGTCATGGTTAGGGCCCATGTTGACCAGTTGGTCACAATTATTGCCACTTACCACCTTTAGTTTAATCAGATACAGCTTTAGCTCAAACTTGCAGAGTCTGCCGTCAGATCAAGGTCAGATCACATTCCCACCACAAACAAACCACCCCAGAATTAGTTACTTCCTCTAACTTGTCTTGGTGAGGTTGTTTTGGTCAACACTATTGCTGTGTTCAGATCTGCCCAAAGAAATTGCCCCAAGGGGTGCAACAAAGCAGTATCCAGAGAAGTAGTGTCAATCAAACAGTCTTTACACACCCACACACTCCTGTCTAATTGGCCAAAAATAACTAAAATCACCTGTGCACAGGGCTAGACTGGGAATGAAAAATGGCCTTGGACTATCTGACTCATACCAGCTGACTGACGCCCCAAAGGACATGTGGCCCACCAAGAAAGTGTCCAGTCTGCCAGATTGCCAGTCCAGCCCTGCCTGTGCAGGTCTAATGGGTATGCAGGAGGAAAGGAACAGTTCACCTTTTTGCGAAATATGCTTATTTGCTTTGTGGCAGAGTGTTAGTATCTGTGTACAACTGAGTATTGCTTAATAATAAAAATAAAGAAAACATCATAGAAAACATTGAGAATGTATTTAATATTGACAGCGTACAGTAAGGTGGGATAAAGCAGTTAATATAAACAAGGTCAAAACAACTGACCATAGAGAAAGCTGTCATGGTGACAGCTGCTCCTTAGTCTCATCTTTCCTCCTCTGTGTCTACATTAACTCCACTCCACTAATTCCTAGTATCCTGTATCCATCTCCTGTTGTCCCAGACCTGCCCAGCTATACACACCTGTCCACCAGTTGTCTCCATAGAGTACCGACAACAGCCATCACCTGTGGTTGAGCTTCTCCTGGGAAGTGTCTACACACCTATTGAATTCAGTGACTGGCATCTCATCCTGGCATCACATATATAGATAACCTACATTTACACAAGTTAATTTTATCAGAACGATACAATCCTTGGATTGATTTGACTGCAACATTTAACAGCTGTATGCATGCTAAGTAAATATTATATAAGATAAATAGTGGTTAAAGGAAAAGGGAGCAGCATCATAGCCAAGTCCACCTGCACGAGCACCTTGAATACTGACGTGATGACACGACAGTGAACTGTGCCACATCCTCTCACTGCTCATAATTGCTCTCCACTTGCCTTTAATTAAAAGACATAATCCCATTAACAAGCAGAAATAGGATTAATACTGCCTCAGACTCCAGCTGCTGCTTTGTAATAAGTGTATGTGTGCGTGTGTGTGTGTGTGTGTGTGTGTGTG
>JAPMOB010206488.1:0-23285 GCA_029875015.1 Lepomis gibbosus | reverse complement strand
ATAGATAGATAGATAGATAGATAGATAGATAGATAGATAGATAGATAGATAGATAGATAGATAGATAGATAGATAAAGTAGCTCATCAGCTCCTCAACACTTGGTAATAAAAACATGACCACTACAAGACAACATGTTCCTAATCTTTTTCTGCTCTGACATCACCTTGTTTGTCAGAAAGCTCCTTTCAAACTGGAGCCTCCTAAAAGACTGCTTTACACCATTTCTCTGAACACATGTAGTTACATGCATGAAGTCTTTGTTTATGTCTTAAGGCCACATTTTTCTGTTACAGTTCCTTTATTAAGGGCCCCACCGGAGTAAAAAAAGAGACGGAGAAATTGAAAATGCAGTGGGATAACAAACATCTTTTCTTTCCCTCTGGCTAAGGACTTCCTGATTGTGTCAGTCACTCAGCCCAGAACATGACCGCACAAAGGCTCAACAACAGACTTTGGTATTAGTTCCATTTCATGCAGGTGTGGACACGCACACACTTTCACAACTTTCTCTTTTCTTTTGTACCAGTATGAAAAATTCTTCCAAAAATGTGACTGTTCCAAGGATGAAGTGTGTTCCTACGACTGCAGGGTGTTACTGGAAGAACCGTCATCTTCATCATCTATAGGATCATTTGGTATTTTTTTGACTAAGGGAGTGTTAAATGTTTATTGAGCCCTGAAGGCACATAAGCAAAATCTGACATCATCTCAGCAGATATAACGTGAGTGCCTTCAGTGGGTGTACAGATGGAAACTAGCTTGAGCTTGATCTGTAAATCATAAAATCCACTGCACTCAAATCGAACAGCTGGTTGGTCTTTGTGCACAATTATCATCAGAGATCTGCATCTAATAAACTGCTTGGCTGGAGACACATCATGTGAACAATATGTGAAGGTGGAAAGTAACTTTTTAGTTCAAGTTAAGAAAGTACTTTACTTAAAAACATATTGAGTTTTTGCTCTGCTGCATTTTAGAGGGAGGTGATGTCCTTTTTTCTCCAAGTTTTACATCTCATGAGATAAATCTGTAAATATCAATAATATATTGAAGTTTTGTTTTTCATTCTTATTTCTTTGCCTCCTTCCTTTTTACTTTCCTTTTCTACTTTCTTCAGCCTGTCCTTAAATATATCCTTATTACCTTCTTCTCTTTATTTTTTTTTATCTCTGTCCTTGTTTCCAAGGAGGCTATTTTTTCAGTGCAGTTTGTTTGTTTTTCAGCAGGATTATGGAAAAATTAATGGCCTGATGTCCATGAAACTTAGTGAAAGGGTGTAGCATTCGTTCAATTTTTGGAGCTGATCCGAGTCACGTGGCAGATACACAAATCATTTTTCACTTTCTTTAACATTGCAAGATAGGTCAATTGTGAGCTGAGATGATGAGTCTAAGCACAACCATATTTTGACATACTGTAAGACCAATAGTTTTGGAAATATATCCAGACATATTTAATGGTTGTGCTTGCAGATTTGCATATCATAGTGGAGATCTGCTTACTTTGAGTGCCCTTCTAGATCTATTTGTCCTAATTTCTTTTCTTCTTCGGTATCTGAAAGCCAAACAAAATAAGGTTGCCCTTTCTTCATAGAAATAACTTTTACTTCCGTTATTTAAGTACAATTTACTGCCAGTTTTTAGTTACTTTTAGCTAAGTAACAATTTTAATCCAGGACAATTCCTTTGTGGCAGTGATATGACATTTCAGTTCTTCCAGCACTGTTTATTTGATTTGCAATACATCTTTTTCCACCAAGCAAGCAACCGGCTGTCTGACACATAAAGAAACCTGATCAGACCTACAAGCTGGCGAAAAGGCTCCTTTGTTGCACCCTTGAAACCAAAGTTACACTTGTGTTGAAAGTGCTGAAAAGGGGCTTGTGTAGGCAGCACAGCAGAATGTAGAACACTATCTTGTGTATGAACTCCTTTACAAGGCTTCAGATATCAACTCCTGCTTTTACAACTGCACCACATTGTGCTGGTGATTATGGAAGTTTGAGAGAATAAGAGACAAAAACAGAAAAAGAAAGAGGCTGAGAGAGAAAATCAAAGGGTTGAAAGAGCTGTGTGTGTTTGTGTGTCTATGCGACAGAGAGTGAGAGGTGATTACTTTGTGATAATCTAGTATCAGCTTTCCTCCACTTGGAGTCTTCCCAGTGTATTACTCATTATCTGCAGACAAGTCTGTTAAATACAGATTAGACGTAGTGAGAAAAGGGACGCAGTATTCCTGAACTTTCTCATGAAACTCTCTTTAATCTGTCGTCCCATAGGTCATCTGGGCTCTTCTCCATGATGACCCCACTTTTTCCCCCTTCATGTGCGTGTTTTTTTTTCTTTTATCCAGCTGTGCTCCATATTTCAATTTCTCGTTCCAGTAGATTTTAAATTG
This sequence comes from Lepomis gibbosus, assembly GCA_029875015.1. Taxonomy (NCBI): domain Eukaryota; kingdom Metazoa; phylum Chordata; class Actinopteri; order Centrarchiformes; family Centrarchidae; genus Lepomis; species Lepomis gibbosus. The sequence goes on along the minus strand of JAPMOB010206488.1, from coordinate 20,886 downwards.
AGCTATCCCTGTAATTCAAATGAAGACACTGAAAAAAAAGAACGTTCAAGCTTTTATCTGTCAGGGTTTGTCTTTTTTCCAGGAGTCATCATATTTTTTTGATGACCTTGCTCATTCAAGCTGTGCATGGCCACATATTTCTCCATAATTACTTTCTACTTTCAAAAAGAAAATCAATAGATCCATATGAGTGTATACACATGAGTCCTGGTACAGTAAGTGCACATCGGTGAGTGGTCCTTTTAAAATGTAGCGGCTCACGTCTTTGTAGCCACATGCTACCTTTGCATTTTAGAAAGTTGTTATCGATACTGGATAAACAGTCAATTAAAGAGTTTGTCTCTGAAATGGAACACCCCTTTAAAAAAAAGCTCCGTGCGAAAACCTTTTTCACATCAAGATAACAATAATGAATGAATGAATAAATGGTATACCTATTATATCATAATATATAAAAAACATGCCAAAACCAATCACAGTATAGAACGGTAAGGGTTCAAAATCAGGGGTTGTTTGTATCATTCCAATTGGTGCTAGTATCAATACTCAAAACAAGATCCCACCTCTACTTATAAAGTAAGATGTATTTTTTGTATGTAAGTAATAAACCATTTATTACACATTCGCAGACTGTGTTTTAGATTAGCTTCCACTGATATTGGGGTCATTTTGGAGAGTTGTTGTGCGCATTTCCATCACTGACCAACAACAGCAATGCTTTAAGGCTGTGACAGGCATCAGCAAAGACAAAGAAAATTTGAGAAGTGCACAGCTGGGGATCATTCAATGTAAAAACTGTTAGCAACACTTTATTTTCTGAGTCTGTAATTTTCTTATAACTTTGGTACAAAGAGAAAATGAGAATGTTATTGAAAGAAAAGCTAACTTGAACCCAAGTAAATCTTAATTTTAGAAACTGTATTCTTTACATATGTGCATGTTCAGCTGACCTGCTGTGTACTGAATCTTTGGGTTACAGCTAGCTTTTAATTGGAATTAGTTAATTCAAGTGTAATAACTCTCTATTTTTTACCAATACCAATAATTGGTACAAAATTTGATCATTCTCTCCAAGAAGCTATAAACATTTCAGCAGTACAATAAAGCATGACCTAATAATTATATGGCAACATTTCTGCAGTTGACTTTTTGCTTCCTCCTGATTGTGCAGACCTTATTGCAATCTCTTGAAGTATCATGGAATAACAATATATCATCCAAAACTGCCTTTAGTGTAGCAGGTTTTGCAAAAATTCATTGCACTGAGAGTTTCTTACAAAAGATGCACTAAAAAGCATTCTTAGCTGTTGCTATAAGAAATGTTGGTTTTCAAACAGACATTCAAAGCACCATGAATTTAAAATAAATGTTTTTCATGTTTTGGACAAAGCTTTTTATCTACTAGAGTGAAACAACTCGGATGCCAACGGTTTTCAACACTTTCTATGAAAAATTATATCTCTGTGTTTGATTTAAAAATGAAAACAGATGTAGTTGTTAACAAGGAGAGTTTTACTCAGCTGCCAAATTCCTCAAAGAAAATTAATAATAGGAATTTTGGTGTCAGAGCCTTAACAAATAGCTGTTATTACATCACCAAGATAGAGTAGAATATGTGACTATCTGGAGAGAAGAGTAAGTGCACTATCCAATAATCTTTTTTTTACATTACTAAAAGAGAAATTACATGGCAATGGTTACAATAATATACTGTAAATACATCTAAATACCTCGCTGCCTCAAAGCTAAAAGCTCCTTATTGTATGTAGTTCTGACTCAGTGACAACAGCTTTAAATAATGATGTCCCCAAATATAAACATCTTCGATACATGTAGAAATTAGAATTAGAGATGTGAAATCCTGACATCTGGGTAAAATCAGCCATATCGTCTAACCAAAGCACTGATATTCCTCAGAATGACCTTAGCGAGGGTCAAACAGCATCTGAAAGCTTGTGATCATATCACATGACACACAAGAGACTCACCGTGTTGAATCCTGGGAAGAGGCGGATCGCTGAGGCTGTGTCCAATGGAAACGGGAGAAACTGCTTCATGCCCAGTGAGGTCTGGACAGTAGGCAGGGTGGGACGCACCAGGGCAGGCATGAGGCCATTTTGACATGTGTTACCTATCGGGGGGAGAGCAAAGGCAACATGTTGAACTACAGACGGCAACAGAGACAGAAGCCTGAGCCAAAATATTTCAGTTTACTATGGTTTATATCCACCTGAACCTTCGGTCTCTTTACACTGTGTAGCATCTTATCTGTGTTAGTCGTCTAATTTACTAGCACCACCAAGGCCGCCAAAACAGACATATCTTACCTTAGTCCTAGTGTCTTAAATTAATGCCAGAAGTAAAACAAACTTTGCTAATTTTGTACTGTGTGAGCATTGAAAGCCCCCAAATCACCAACATCATTTCAAAATAAAAAAGGCTTTTATTATATATTTACAAAGTCCCCTCCTCCTCTCACATCCAGTGTATAATGTTTGTAATAATGTCAACTCAAGGCTTTCAAAAGCTAGAAATCTGCAACGAGCTGGTTGGAAGTGCCACAATAGCTAGTTAGTGGACCTTGAGATCTGTTTGTCACACATACTAATCCACTGAGGTCAAGAATGATTTTCTATGCTCAAATAAATAAATATGACTTAATTTCCATGATTTCACACTGTCCATTGTTTGTAACACAATAAGAAGTCAAGGCCCACTTATACATCGCTCCATCTCAGTTGATGAAGTTGATGTTTTTGATGTGGTTTTAGGCTCAAACAACAGCAAGTAAGTGGACCTTGACGTTAAAAAAACACAAGCAGACACACACACACACACACAGAGAAGCCTTGAATCTCACACCTCTCATTGGAAAATGTATTATTTCATTACATTTCTATCACATTTCATTTCATATCTTCAAATCTTTCATCACCACTGCAACATGTACAAGGTATGTCAAGACACTGATAACGGCAGGATCCATTGTTAATACATAAATACACACTACTGCATGTTTAGTTACTGTGTCTACTTAAACTTATAGTAATACATTTTGACTGCAGAATGTCTACTTGTAATGGAGTATTTTTGCATTCTGAGGTTGCTAGTTGTACTTCATTACTACTTAAGTATTTCAACACTTTAACCACTGCCATTGTTAAGAAAATGGTCTCCATTACTGTAAATTGGCTCAAAGAACATGTTCGTGATAAACTGCTGCAGGCTTGTAAATTCTCTGAATTCCGCAACTCACAATCAAGACCCAAATTATGTAGTGAGACCAAGTTGTACGTGCAGATGACCAGTGTGTGATGGTGTACTGATGTTTATCTCTCTAAAACAGATGTTCTGATTCTGAATTGTCCTCACAAATAGCTGATGTGGAATGACTGCAGTGGGTTCGTTGTGTCTTATGAGATGATTCAATGGCAGGAGAGGCCTGGCCCACACATCTCTAGGAAAAACAAAAGTAAATACTTCACTTTTATTGACATGTGAGTGTGCCACGCCAGCAGAGCGCTTTATAAACCACCAATTGGAAACAGCACAGGGCTCAACATGGCGGGATAAAAAAAAGAAGAAAAAAAGAAGAGAAGACCGTCACAGCCTTCCAAAACATTAGGAATTAAAGAAGCCATTTCGCAAAACTATAATGAGAACCAGAGGGATGATTTTTTTTTTTTTAATCGCTGCGCATTTAACAACAGTGGAACTCTGGGCCAGCATGGCTCTAAAGTGCTGGCAGATACAGTATCAAACCACCGTCTTGAGACAAATAAAAACAAGGTTTGCCACGTTTTGTTCCCCAGGCAGTGGTAAGGGGTAAATAAAAAGCAAAAGTCATAAAGACGAGAAGAGAAGAGGGGAAAACCACAGACTACTCCCCCCTTCTCTCACTCTGTCTTCTCCCTCCAGTCGCCGGAGCGCATGCCATCTGTTGGAAAAAGAACACATGCAGTCTCTCATGTGGAGGCACGTCCTAGTCCCAACTTTAGCAAAGCATGTCCTTCTGTAGGGATCATCCAACCGTGCCATCTCTCGACATGCCGGCCTGACGTCAGCCCTCAGGCAGACATCACCTTGCACCCAGCCAAATCCACTATTCACAGCTCTTATGTGCACAATCAAAAACAGCCCTCAAATGCATGATGGCTGATGTGTGGGATTAGTCTGCAGCGGGAAGAAGAGTGACAAACTGAAATGTGAATTTCTTTGATAGAGCCGTGTTTGGTTTGCTGAGGGATAGGAGTTGAAATCTGACATGTCACCAAGTCTGTGAGTTTTTTGTAACATCCCACAGAGGTGATTAGTTCCACCGCTGACCAAGAAATCACTTATTCTTGGTCACTTAAAAAATCAGTCTTTCTATTCAATTATTCAAGTATGTACATTCTTTACATAAGTAAAAATATCAATACAATAGTGTAAAAACACTCCATTTACTAAACAGAAAAATTGTAAAATACGGTGATCAGACATCCTGAGTCGCTACAAATATCTGCAAAATACTAAAACCTCCCAGTTACAACCATACTGTCTCGGTTTTTATCACAATAAAATAATAATTATAATATAACACTTATTTTCTGTGCTTACATTGATGTTTATTATATTCTGTTCCCACTAAATATTACCTAAACCATCATAAAACACAAACAATGTGCGGCATTTCTGAATTCAACACTAATTTGTCTGTATGTGTGTCAATCAATCAACGTATTGCAGTCTAGGCTGGTGCTTGCCTATGAGATATAGGAGATAAAGTATGCTTTAACGGTAAATTAAATTAAATTAAAAAAATCACAAAATGATAGAGTTATCTTGGATTCAAATCCAAATTTCTAATGAAGCTAATAACTATAGCTGTCAAATAATTAGTATGTATTTATGCTATAGTTGTATAGAAAAGTAGATTAAAATTTAAATAAACTGCCACAAAATTGTACTTAAAGGAGAACTCCAGGTAATTTTTAAGTTAATCTTGATCGTTATACCTTTGTGAGTAAGGGCATATAAAGAGTGTCTTTGTGCCTCTTAACAGACACAAAATACAATTAAAATGTCTGTCCAACATGAACATGACAAGATACGTTTAGAACCTTAGTCATTGTTTAAATTCACCTAAATAGTGTTTTAGATGGCTAGCTGTAGTCTCGCGCTGAAGTCCTGTGGGAACTCAGTAAAAATCCTCTTTTAAGTGGAGTGTTTGAGGTAATGCCTTTCTTTTCCACGCTGGACAGTGTCTCCTGGATTTAACGTCTTCTAACCTCACATACCTTCCTTAACCTCACACTGTCACTGTGAGTGATAATAGGACAGATTTTAAGGCAGATTATTTTCTTTTGTATCCTGCTGTGAAACAATCGCAATCCATCAAACATGCCCAAACGCAAAAGCACATTCCAGCCTGCATTTTCAACTCTCTGATGGCCTGATCTGAGGCCTGATCATGTGTCGCCACTAGCAAAAGTGCAAGATATAAGGCAGAGCAGGAAAATGAGCATGTGAGTGCTAAACTTAACTTTTACCTGGACCTTTGAACACTACACTGAGTTCAAGAATCTCCAGCACTAAGACAGAAGAGGCCTTTTATAGCATGCTCCGGCAGAAAAGCACAGATGGCATCATCTGTGATTATCGTTTTGTTAGAAGTGTCAACATTGGACTTGAGTTTGGCTAAAAAATCTTAATATTTGAATTCTGTCGACAGCTCCTGAATTGTGATTCCGTGGGCAAAGTGCAGGGCCCATGGGCTGAGTCTCTCAGCTGACATGGCCATCTACTTTGCATCTAGAGTAGCTTAGGAGAGTCACTCTACGCTGAAAGGTCAGCAGGTGAAAAACTTAAGCAGCCTGGGAGTTAAGCAGCATAAAAGCATAGAAAAAACAGGATTTCGAGGTTGGTCTTCAGCCTGGTCTTATTCAGTTATTGAGATGATCAAAACAAAATGATTGAAACAAGTCAAATTAAATACAAAACATAATCCGAATGAAATGCCTGATTATATGTCTGCTCCCTCTATATACATTATGAGCCTCTCATCCAGCCACTGACAGCAAATAAGTGATGGTTAAATATGAAATTTATAGTTTGAGGTTGTAGAATGTTTATGTAAAATATAGCCACATATTTGTATTTTAGAACACACGGAAAGCTGTCAAGAGTGGCTACCTTCTGTCTGCAACTCTCAAACCACAAACCTAAAACCAACTAACACAAATTCAAATAAAAACATAAATCATAAGTGATCATGGCCTAAATTACCTAAAAAAAAATCAGCCACTTGGTACCTATTTACAGCATTTTCCTATTCTGGAATACCCAATTTGCTGCATGATAATTTCAGTAGACATGAATACATTTCAAAATATTGAACATAAACACATTACTGAAATAATCAAAGTCTTCAAACTAGATGTTCACACAGGAGAAACACTCTTCAGGACAGGGCCTCAAAATGTCAAGGTAATAAAGCAGGACCTTAAAGCTGCACTAATTCATGCTTTTATATTAAGAACAGATCAAATTACTACACATGATCGTGAGAGGTCTTCCATTATCACTCAACGTAATATGGAGTGTTTAGGCATCTTTCAGCTTGTGTTTTTACAGCTCACACCTTTACTGTTTTGGTTCACTCTCATCTGTGTTCCACAGCTGCAACTGGAAAAAAGCTCTAAAAACCCACTTGATGCAACATCAGCAACAAATGTCAGGCAGACAAGGTTAGCAACTAGCTTGTGAACATTTGACATTTGACATGACTCCAAATGAATGCGAATGTTTCTCTGTGTCTGGTTGTGAAAACAGTTTGATAACACATTAGCCATTAGAGTTGGACATTGTCAAGGTATTACGGTATACCAGGGTATTTAGAAATCCTGACTGTATGACTTTCAATTCCAGCAAAATACAGACGTTCCTCTTTCAATTTAACTGATACAGAGATGTCGTATTAAAGTGATGTAGTGTGCTCACTCAACATAGGCGGGCGACACTATGTGAAACTGCATGGCGTCACCTTCAGCGGTAACCCCTTTCACTTTTTCAGTAGCAAGTAATCAACACACACACACACACACACACACACACACACACACACACACACACACACACACACACATAGCTGCAGCATTTTTAGCTGACAAACTGTAACCTTCACTGTACATTTACTGCTCCCCTTTTCCTCTACGAATACGGTCAGTCAGGAAAGTAAGAAAATAAATACCACCCAAGCCTACTAGCCATATCTTTGTATTCCATCATCATTTCAAAGTTTAAATTATATACGTTCAAAATCTGTTAATTAAAAGTGTGTGATTTTCATTTTCTTTCAGTTCCTCATCCAAGTGGCCAAACAAAACTAATGAATACAGCTTTGAAGACCTTATTTTGTCAGATGATATTATGCTGTAGGGGTGCATATTCTTAAACATAATTTTAATTAGGCAAATTACTACAAACCAGTTGACACACTTGAACCTGGGGCTTTTGGAATTGCTGTTTTTTGCCTGCTTTGCCCAGATATGTAATGATGTAGAACTGAGATGAGATCTGACTTCTGGAAATATTTGAAACAGATCAGAATTGATTAAAGTTTTTTACCCACTGGCCTTTGTTTATCCATTCTCTTTGAGGCTGTGTTTAATGATGCAGCACATAGCCTAGAGTATGAGACATTAAGAGCAGCTCATTGGACAAGATGTGTATGGCTACCATATCATGGGATGCTTCAGACTCTGACTGTCCTCTGCATTGCCCTTCCTGTAAGATTCACTTATCTGGGCTCTGGGTTTTTACTCCTGCAGCAGAATGTCGAGAGAGGGAGAAAGTAAAAATGATGTCTGGAGGACGCCGACTGGCATTAATAATTAATCATCTTGTGCTGCTCTCCTCCACCTCCCGCCTCCTCTTAGTGTCCTGAACCTCGCTGTTCCTACGATAAGATCTGTCCAGAGAAGCTGAGAGTCCACGCAGCCAGAGAGCCTCAAAATAAAAAGATCGCCCTTGCACACACTTGCTTTTCTCTCAGCAAACATAAATCCAATTATTAGATAAATCTGATATCCACTGAAAGTCATTCGCATGCTGATGATGTTCCAGATGTGATTAACACCTTTGTGTTTTCATGGAGTTTGCTGATTGTATTCTGTGACCCTTAACATGCTCTGAGATCAGTACTTCTCTTCTACCGAAGAAGATAAAATCATTTCACCCCTATTAAACTGAACAAAGTGACTACAAAGGGTGTTTTTTTCATTTCATTTCATTCTTCTTCTTTTTTTTTTGAAAGCTACACTCTCCCTGATTTTCCAATTAACCTTTACAGGATAAGCTCTGTATTCCTAAGAAATATCATAAATCTCACCAGCGTGTGGCATGCAGCATGCATTTGGCTCGCAGCTACATAACAGACGCTGCCTCGACCCCCTTCAGATTAGCATACTGTAGCTTTTGCTGCTGTCATGAGTGTAGCTCACTAATAAACACAGCTGTCTCTGAATCAGATCCAACAATCACTTCCCATGTGCTCTGTAATCTGAGGTTAACCAAAGAGACGTTTAGGCATACGTACTGCTAAACGCCGACCACAAAACCAGACACACCGGATAGATTTCCTCCGGGCCTTCGACTCAACATCACTAATTACAGCTTGTATGATTGCAGCACACACTCGAGACCTAGTAGCCTGCTGGGTTACAGTTCTTTTACAGCCTAGTTTTGATGTACGTTGACAGCTTTTTAATGCAAGAGGGATCTTTCCTTTTGATGTGTTTTTTTTTTCCTTTTCAGTGTCTTATTGGGAAGAGGTCAAGAGTCTTGCGGGCTGTTCTTATGATAAGTCACCTGATATTAATCATTTGAACAGAAAACATGTTCCAGTTTAATAGCAGCATTGCAGAGCTGGTGAACAGTGCTATTAATCTTTTAAGAGATACCATCTATTTTCTATGTGCAGTGCTGTTGTGCACTCAGGATTGCATTCATAAATGTTAAAACGATCCACATCTTATACACAAACAGTGACCTTTACTCTTCGCTTTTTTTTGGTGAGGTGATGGAGATAAGATGGTTCGTAGTACTTTGTCTGATAAAAACACGGACAAAACACGCATCATCAACCATAGAAACCTGTCTGAACTGTTCTTTGTTTGAGGGCCAGAAAGCTTCTCCACATTCATTCCTTTTGATTTTGGGTTAAACGGGGCCAAATCCCAAACCCATCCATCCAATCAGACCTGCAGCACCTTTATTTTCTCTTTGCTTTGCAGAACTTGCACACCTGACCAACATCGGCAGTAGATCTCAAAGAGCTGAAGCTGTCTCTGCACCTGACAGCTTATTCATTTATAAGCTCCCAGCACTCTTTTCCTCCAACCCCCTCCCCTCCTCTATGTATGGCATTACAAGAGAAAATCCTTCTCGCTCTGACAAGCCACGGTCTGTAACTTCAGATCGCTTTAATCCCCGGGATAAAAAAAAGAGACTTTCATTTAACAAATCACCCCCTCAGAACTCCGGATCCCTGTGTAATTATTCCTCCTATGTGACTGTAAGCCAGCCGTGAGAAGAGCACTTGACGAGAAGCCACTCGCGCATTAAGTCTTCCTAAGCCTCCTCCAGTCTCTTCCATAAAAACTAATGGAGGGGGCCTTTCTCTAAATTTCTCTAAATATCCTATACGGAATATCAAGTGTCTGGTGACTCCAATCTTATTTGGATTCCTGTGGTCAGTCACTGATCAAACAACCACAATGAAATCACTAAGCTTGGATTCTTAGCAACCTCAACAGCTGGGATTTAGTCCAATAAACCAGAGCATGAGCGTGTGGAAGGGGGTTACCTGGTGAACAGGTTCATCAACATTTTAAGGAGCCCTCAGTGTGCAACTTTTCTTTTTTTTATTTGTAAAAGAAACCAGCACTCCTATCCATCTTTTTTAGTTTCCAGAACAAGTAACAGGCAGGCTGGAACACATTTACATTTAGGAGAGGGGGAGTGTGCACTTCTACTCTGCATTTGACTGTGATAAAGCACATTCAGTGAACATGAACACATAGACACACATATAAAGGAAAAGGAGGTCTTCTAGGTGTGTAACTTCAAGCTCTTTTCCCTTAATGAAAACCAGCGCTTCTTCTGTTCATGCTTTTAGTATCCAGAACACACAAATTTGCGCTTTGATGAAGGAATCTGCACAGATGCAAGGGGATGAGGTTATGCATTTAAACCCTAAACAAACACACATAAATAAATACAAACTCACCAAAGAACATGCTGCTCTCCATAGCTCCTCAGGCTCTGGGGTCTGCTGTATTTCCTTTCTGGTGACCTGCCAGTGTGTGTGTGTCCATGGACAGCAGCCTGGGCATGTCTCATACACTCCTCAGGGGTGTGTGCGTCTGTGCATGTGTGTACAATCCAACAGCAGCGTCAATGGCCAGTCTGCATGCTGCACTCTGCATGCGCTGCTGTCTGTGGACCTCCGTATCTGCCCCTCTCTCTCCTCGTACTGGTCCTCCCTTTGCCTGTCTCGTCCCCTCCCCTCCTCTTTAGCTCTTCCCCTCCCTCCTCCCCGTCTGTCTTCCTCCTCCTCCTCCTTCTCTCTGGCCCCTCCACACACTGGATCCCTTCGCTTCTTTCTTTTCTCTCTCCGAGGTGTCTATCTACATTTTCCAGCAACAGCCTCTTCTCCACAAATGCCTCTTTCTCTCTCTGTCTTCCTAGGTGTCTCATCTTTTTTTTATGTGTCAACCAAGCCTCTCTCTCTCACTATCACTCCTTGCATTCCCCCGCTGTCTCTCCTTTATTTGATCTTATTCCCCTTTCCTTGCTTCCACCTCCAGCTTCATCCTTTTCTTTTTGTTTCTTTACTCTGACTGCCCCCCCCCCCGTTTCTTTCTCTTCCTTTCTGTTTCTTTTAGTTTCCACCTCAGTAAATATCTTTGCAGTCTGTTTTCCCTCTCTCACTGCCTTTCTTCTCTTACAGCCTGTCTCTTATAATTTTATCTCTTTCATGTTTACATGCTTACATAAAAAAACAGGTTGCTGCGAGAAGAAGTTGTGTTTGAAATTGGGGAACACATAGGACGTAGAATATTACAGTATGCATCACACTCAAGACAAAAATACAAACTGATTGGTAGGTAATTTAAGTGACTTTTAAAACTGCAGTAATCAATATATTTATATTAAGCAACAACGGATCAAATGACTGTATAATATAAAAGGAGTTGCTTGTAATAACAATCTCATAGAGATTTTTTCACGGCTTAAAACTTCACTGTTCTGATTGACTCACTAATCTCGCCAACCTCATTTTCAGCCGCAGCAAAAAACACTCTAAAAACCTTACTACACTGGTTGCCCAACACTAAACATCAGTCAAGGTTAGCAACGGCTAATAGTAGTAGAGCATTTAGCAGCTAAAGAGTCAGATATTTCCCCCAGGAGTTGGTGGAGACCAAAACGAAGCTAATGAAAGAGTGAATATTGGGCTTAATGTTTTCCAGTTTGCCTGAAACATGACTCCAAACGAATGATAATGTTGTTCTGTGTCTGGCAGATGTGTCACTAAGCAGCTGTGTGCTAACACTTGTAAACACGTGTAAATATGTCAGCGTTGTGTTTACAGCTTGTTGCTGACTCCATGTGGCAAAAAATGATTAGAAAACCTTCAAGCTAGTGTAAAGAAACTTATTCTGACAGACAGAAGTATCTTCCATTAGCATCAGTACAAACATTATTCAATCAAACATGATGCGGATTTTCTTTCTTGCTCACCAACTGCAGAAGTGCTCAGCAGCGTAGCCCTCAGTGCTGCCACCAATGGTCAAACAGTTTTAATCACTTGCTGCACTGAGCATTCCAGTTAGAAACTGAGAAAGAACTCTTGCTCCATCTTGGATTTAAAATTATTGGTATTGATGATATAGGAAGAGACCAGTTTTTGCCAAAGTAGATTGTGTACCAACCTGTGAGTTTGTATTTTTCTTTAGTTCTTTGTTTATTGTTTTTGTTAAGTTTTCATCTTCATCTTTCCCCCTGTTTTGTGGTTTATTTGCAGTTTGATTTTCAAATTTCTCCCTGTAACAAAATTTATGAGCATCTGAGTATCTGTGAAATGACAATGGGGCTACAGAGTATCTTGTTTACTGTGTCCAAACCATGCAGACTATACATGAAACAGGTTAGTAATCACATTTCTCCCCTTTCCCCAACCTTATTGTGAAACCATGGCTGATTTATTTCAAGAGGCTGGTGATGTAAGATGTTGTTTTGGTGTGTTTAATGGATTGAAATGTGTGTGTTGTACTATTTGGACTGATGTCGCAGTTAGAAAATATGTTCTGTAGTGAGAGAGCGTACAGAATTTCATGTTTTACAAATAGTCTTCTAAACCGACTTATCTATACTTATGGAAGATACTACGGTTTAGGTAGACTTTTAATTTAATTATTTTGAAACAAGAATGCATCACTACATTTAATGATTGGTGCTATGCTGTCACAGTGATACATCTGTCTATTATCCTTCAGAAGTATAGAGGGTTAATCGTGTTTCTCTAATCACCTACACCAATTACGGAACCAGATTTCTTGTTCACACCATGTTAAAGAAATCAGATTACTGCAGAAAGCTGTCAGTAACACAGTTACTTAAGTACATGTAAGTGTACTGATGGATTCTGTCTTTTTTTGTCTTTCTCCCCTCCTCTTTTACACTTCATTTTCACCCTTTGTTGATGACATTCAATCTTTTGTTTTCTCTCTAATGCTCACACATGCATTCCCAGGCTGTCTTTTTGTTGCATTTCGCTCCCTTCTGTCTTGTTTTGCTTTCAGTATAACACACTCTCTCTCACTCTCTCTCTCTTTCTTTTCATGATTCGTTTTTTTTCCTCTGGCTGGTTGTAATCAGACTCAACAGGAGCTGATATCAGGCTGCTGCTGCTCTGGTTCTGCAGCCATGAGACACTGCTGCTGCTTCCCACTATCTGTAGCCTTCACACACGCACACACACACACACACACAGGATTTTTGGAAAGCTATTACAGGCACAAAACTACTACACACACTTACAGATACAGATGCACACACGAAGACAAGCTCAAAAAGAGATATGTGAACAGGACACCCCCCCAATCACACACACACACACACACACACATCAAAATATGGTCAAAACACTTAAAGACACACCGACAGACCAAAAACATAGAAAATATGCAAGCACAACCACACAGTGACACACAAACACACACACACATAGACAGACATATATGCACCCACTTTTACAAAAACACAAACAGTCAGTCACATATAGACCCTTCAACATTACAGCTGCAAAGTACATACAAATGCACACACACAAAAAGGTTATCCAGTCAGATTCACACATGCCGCCTCATCTTGTGCAATGCAACGAAAATATGAATAATATATCTGTATAATGATATATTTGACTTGATAAGAAAATTGTCAGTATTGGTGATGATTTGCAGCTACACAATGAGAAAGGAAATACATTTATAATTACATTTCCAGCCATGTTTGTTTGGCTGAAGGGAAAGAGCTGCTTCTTGTGAACTTGCAAAATCTCCTTTACTGTGATAAGTTTCTTGAAAGCAGCACAGAGGAATCTCTTGATGAGAAATGTCTTCTAACAATAATTAGTGTTGTCAAACAACTTGCCAGGGTTTTCTGGCCTTGTATTTATCTTGTGGTTTATCTTGTGTCTTAAATGTAATCATCAACACAAAATGATGATAACATAACACAAACTGAGAGCTGGGTAAGTCATGGCATGTCATCAATTCCCTCCTGGTATGATACTGACTGTAGGTTATTGTTGTGAGAATGCATTTGTCTGCTAATACTTGTAGCTTTTCCCAGGGTCGCTTAAACCAAGAGGAAGAGACAAACTTAGGCAACCTTTAAACTTGTTGATCATATTTATGCCTGGCTGAGGTCTGAAAACAATGTGAGCCAGACCACCTCCATAAGTGGTCTTGCCTATCCAATCCCATTCCGATCAGAATGCCATAACACCGTGCATCATTTTTCCTTGTCCAAAGACAGGGCACGTGTCAGTGCCAGGTTGAGCTTGCTGGTACATTTTCAGCTCTGATTACAGTTACTTTTTATTTTTGAGAGATTTGATTCCATTGATTGTATTTTTTATCCATGTCCTGGTTGATTGCTAAAGTTGTATCGTAGAGAATCAGTGAGCTATTGACTGCTTTACCTGAATTTATTTTGAAGTAGGTACTTTACTCATGCTGTCTTCAAATGGGGTTGTGCTTACTGTGCTTGCTAGCATGCTAAATGATTAGCCTGGGTGGCTTCTATAGGCTGACGTTAATATTAGTTAGTGTGCTTTTTTTCACATGGTGTCCATGTTGACGTTACTTAACAGCACCATTCTCACGTCCTGTTCTCACGCCAAGCATATTGTGTACGTGACTTATTATGTCATAACCACAAGTTCATGAATTCCATTTGAATCAACAGCTCCTGTGTGCAGCAATCAAAGTTGCACACTGGAGCGTCGCTAAACGATCAGAAAAGAGCAGAAGAGCAGAATTGGTTGTTGGCCCGGCACAGAGAAATGCGCTTCAGTCAGGCTACTGCTCGCTAATAAATTGACCTATTGCGGCTCCTGTGTGTCCCTGACGTTAGTTGAGTTTGAGTAGAAAACAGTTATTCTTCTGTTTGTAGAGGGAATCGAAAAGGGAAAACATGGAAAACTGATTATAGCACACGTGGTCTGTTAATAGATAGGCACATTTTTTTTGAGTTGTTTTTCTGTTCTGAAAACATGGGAGACAGGGAAATAATGATTGTATTCATATGTATTTTGAACATGTGTATTTGTGTGTTGAAACATGGATCATGTATACAAGAATCATAACAGTGTATCTATTTGCACCTGTTTCCCTCCAGATGTGTTGTGTTTGTACAGCACTGATAACAGACTTTCAAACACTCCCAAGGGTCTCAGCAAGATTGTCTGTGTGTATCTGTATGTGTTCATCTCTATTATGGTGTATATGTGTGTTTTGGACGGCATTCCCACACGTGCTTAACCTCCGCCTGGATTTTGACTTGATCTCTCACACACACACACTCTGTCTGATTGGCCCACTGTAATGCTACTGCTGAAGGTCAGATAGAATTGACCGCTACCGAGCTCTGGCCTGCCTGTATCGACTGCGAATGAGATGCTTTCTTGATCAAAGTGATGTCTGCCTGTGCACACACACATACACACCCAGAGATATCCAGCCAGACAGTTGACATCATCAGCTGTTTCCTCAAGATTGAAAAAACATCTAGAATAAAATATAATAAATGTTCTCAAGTGCGCTGTGAAATTCCTTTCTGCCATCATCCCCTTCAGACTCCTCTGCTGCGGCCATTTTGCACAGCACAGATGTTTTCAATTAATCGTGAATTCCCATTCTCCCTGTCCACCCCCCTCCATCTCCCCACCCCCCCACAGAGTCCAGCTCCACTAAAAAGGTTTATTCTATGACTGAAATGGCAGCTCTCTTTTTCTCTTCTCCTTCTTCTTTGTCCTCCCTCCTCCCTTCCAACTTTCATTCCTTTATCCCTGTTCCCCCATCCTGTCGTCCTCCGCCGTGCACCGGCTGTGGCAAATATGTTTTTTAACCTTGACTCGCAGGTGTCGGTGGCAGAATGGGGCATTATTTGTCACCATAAATAGCGGTTAAGCAGCGGCCGCAGCCCTGCAGGAAAAGCCCCAGTGCGCCACATGCGAGTGCAGCCTAGGATACTTCATTAATCTTGCTGTCACTTCCATGACGCTTTTCATTACTTATAGGGCTATCTGATCAACAGGCAGACTCTCGACTTTCCAAAGCCATCCACCAGCCGTCTGAGAGAGGCGAGAAGAGGAACTGGAGGATTGTAAAGAAACAGAAAAATGAGACTCTAAGAAGATCAAAGGAGGACTTCTGATTTTCTTGGCCCTTAACAAATCAAAGTCTTGCGGGACTTATGTAGCGCAACCAAGACACCAGTTGACCCATTACCAGAAATCATTATGTGATACACACATTTAGTAAGTGAATTATTATATCTGAGTACAGTAATCCATGTGTCAGTTATTTGTTATAATTTGTATGTTTAGAACATTTAATCTAAACCCCTCTATTTTATCACTCAAAAAAAAGTAAAAACAATTTTTCAGTGGGTTGAAATGATTACATCTTATATAAATGACAATAAACATACTTAAAGCTAACAGTGGCCTTGATGCCCCCCTTGTCAAAACGGTATTTAGACACCATTATTTTTTGTTGAAAATCTGATTTCTTATTGGGCAACAACAACATCATGAACATCAAGTGAAATGCTGCATATAACCAGTGGTGGATTCAATTTTGAGCCTGGTATGAACCAGCATCGGCCAAATTGTCCTATTGTGCCAGGCAGCCCAGCCCAATTCCTCCTCCTCAACATCCTCAATACCACTTCAGCTGTTAGTCAAGGTTTTGGAGCTGAGGCGGTAAGACAGAAGACCTTAGGAATAAGACATGCAAGGTTTGGGTTTGGCTGACTGGCTAGTTAGTTATATCAGTGCCTTTTATTGAAACGCAACTTTTTATAAAGACGATACACTCGTGTCACTTTTCGTGATCATAGCCCATATGGGGCAGGGCATTAAAAACAGGTTGACCTGCTGCAGTAATCTTTCATAAATTATTGTTGTCATGAATGGTCATGATCATTGACAAGTACTTAGCATTAACAAAGTAGAAAACAATAGAATAAACTTAAACTTGTTTTATTTGATGGACTTGCTGCCCTGGCGCTTGGCCTTTGTGGCTAAGTAGCCTTTAAAATTGTAAAATTCCTGGCCTTCCCTATAAAAGAGCAGTGTGAAACCACACTTGCAGTTACCACAGTAACAGAAGGGGTTCAATTCAAGCACAAAAATTTAAACTTCAAGGGTATTTTGCTTGATACATTTTCTATTACCTGACGTATTTTGATGTATTTCAACAATGATAATAATAATAATAATAATAATAATAATAATTTGTAATGCACTTTACATTTGAAGAAAATCTCAAAGTGCTACAGTTAAGATCATAAAAGCAAAATAAAAACATCAATGTAAAACACAAATAGATAACGCAACAACTTGCAGGGTTAATTAAAATTCATACGTTCTGCTAAAAAGAAATGTTTTAGTCATTTTTTAAAAGTCTCAGTAGTCTGAGGTGCCCTCAGATGGTCAGGGAGGGCATTCAAGATCTGAGGAGCGACAGAACAGAAAGCCCCATCACCCATGGTGCTGAGCTTAGTCCTGGGGAGAAGGGGACGGTTTGAGTTTGTTAAGCAGCGGGATTGTGTTGTAGTTAAAGGGGTGAGTAGTTCTTTCAGGTGGTGGTGGTGGGTGGGCATTTCCATATATGCACTGGTGGGAGAGCAGGGAGACCTTGTATTCAATGCTAGCAGGAACGGAAAGCCAGTGGAGTGAATGAAAAACGGGTGTGATGTGGTTGTACTTTCGCACTCTCATCCTCTCAATCATCATCATCATCATCATCAATAATCTCATTTCACAAAGCAAAAAGCTAAAAAATTAAAGAAATATGTCAACAACAAGATAAGAATTGGCAGTATGACATTTTTTGCAATACATTTGTGTCCAGGTTCAGTTCCTATCCGCATGCAACAGCTGTAAGATTAGTTTTTTTTAGTCAGCTTGTCCTTACTGACAAGTCAGTGTAATGCAAGATGTTGTAACATCTCTTACCGCCACACCTCTCTGTAGAGCAATGAACTGAAATGTCATGACAACAGAGAGAAGAAAAAAGTAAAACTACAATTAATAAGCTGAAGTGTTTCATTTTTATTTGCTTGGAATCAAGGAGGGATTATGAGTCATTCACAGAGAGAATGGTGGAAACTCGACACTAGATGAGAACGCTGTGGTCCACGTCAACTCAACCACAAGCTTTTTCTAAGTAGACCGAGTCTTACACTGATGACTGGTGACTTTGATGGAGGGTTTATGAACTGCACTGCTACATAAAACTGCACCATGTCAAATGTGGCTTGTGTGTAACCAGCCTACATGTGTGCCGACGGCGCTGCGGCCTGCGTCCCTCCCACTAAGCCTTATGGGACTGAACCGGGTTCCCACCATTTCCTCTCCATGTGTTTTACATCACTAGATGAACAGTGAAGAGGCAGGAGATAACCGCTCATACCTGTGGGGTAAAACACTGGCTAAGCAAAGTAGTTGGAAAAGCTTTTATTCTGAAATTCGATATACACCAACTGATGCAAGTGGCAGTACTTTGAAAAGAACTTGGCAATAGAGTAAGCTCATAACTGCTTCCAGTTACGGCAATGACTCATCCAAAAATCTCTGTGTTGAGAATAGCTTTTAAGGGATATCAATGTTATTGAAATATAGAATGATGGCATGAACCTTTTCCTTCTCTGTGAGTTTCAGGTCAGGTTAGTTTATAGCCTGCAGCAGTTAAGAAATAAAATGACACGTAAACCACTGCAGTTACAGCTGCTGTTAGACTGAAAATGGAATAGAAATAGGATTTCAGGTAATCAGCCAGAAAATGCTGCGACTGCATTCTCTGCAATGCTCAACCGCTCACCAAACTGGTGATCCATTTTTATTTATTTTTTGTTGGGATTTCTTTATATTTTGCCTTGGAGTTTCTCAGCAGAGGATCAAAGCGTCCTTGTAGTGCTTTTCAACATCCACCACTACAACTCCCCTCTTTTACCCAACAAGGTAATTGGAAACAGATAGTGTGCAGGGCGGATAAGTTACGGCACCCTGCATGGGTACTGTGATTATTAGCAGGGAGGTTTCAGAGCAGTAACAAAGGACCAAAAGAACAATGATTGCAAAGCAGTTTAAAAGAGTTTGACTGCTGAATTGTTTCTCTGAGACACTGGATTTTAACATCAGTATGTTTACCCTAAGTATGATACAACTAGTGCTTTACTTGAGTATTAACATTTTGGGAGAATTTTAACTTTTCTTCCATCACATTACAGCGGGAAGTGTTTGAGAATGTTTTTCTCCACTACATTTTATCAGATGCAGATACCAGTTAGTTTTGAGAGTTTCAAGATTTTTACTTCAACACAACATAAATTTCACTGTTATCTGATAAAAATCTTGGATGGCCAAAAGGTGGACTTTTCAGTAAGACTGGAAAAAAAGCCTTGTTTTGTCTGAATGACGCAATGACTTTTAAAAGATACAATCCTCCTTTCCTTCTGTGTCTTCCTTCCCACTATTTTTCTTCTTTGCATCCTTTGTGGCATCAACTGTTTCAAACACTTTAAACAAAAAAACAAGTAAAAGAAGACCCCCACAAAAACCTGGAAAATCCCAAAAGCACAGGGCTTTGACCATTGAGACCGGGGTTGTGCTTTCCATCTGTGGTTAGATTTAGGCTAAAAAAACACTTTGCTTAATATAGGGAAAGATTGTGGTTTTACTTGACATGAACACATCCTGTCTCATGTCACCACTGGGTTTTTCAGTAGGTCTATTTAGTGATCCTTTCCTAATCTTTTGAATGCAGGACCAGTGCTTATTATAGAGTAATTTTCTTCTTTTTATAGCTTTACTTTATAAAAAGCTTTATGTACTGTACTATGCTACAGATTTTAATTTAATAAATGGAATAATGGTGGAAAATGGATTATGCAAAGAATCTTCTATTAACGTTTTGAATACAAGCATCCTTCTTTTTTTACTATTCAATGAGTCAAGACCCTCATGGTTTTCGGTGGATTTCAGGAGCAGGACATCTCCTCCTGGTCATTCTCAACACATCCATGTATCGTCAGTTCACACCTTTGCATGATCTGTCAGGCTAGCTTATGTTAACATACCAGTAAATAGTATCAATGTCAGCCTTTTATCCAGAGGCGGACTTACCATTAGGCAAAGGTCGGCAATTGCCTTAGGCCCCAAGATACCAAGGGCCCCGTAAAACGCCTCATAAACTTATGGTTACGATTTGTTGTCTTACTTTTCACCAATTAATTATATCTCTAAACATCGATGCGCTAAAGTGCTATCCGATTGTTTAATTCATGATGAGAAACTCCACCCCCAGGGCTGACTTAAGGTGATGCATGTTGGACTTAAAATAAGGTATGCTGGTGTGACGGAAGCCAGCGAAGCGGTTTAGTGAGTAAACCTCACTCCGCGACACATTAAGAGACGCACTGGCAAACAAAGCTAGCGTCCGTGAGTTTTAGCCTTCTCGTCAGTGTGTCCGCCTCCCATACCCGAGGTCGCCGTTTCGAGTCAGGACCGTGCAGTAGCCTACGTACTCGGGGTCAGCTGGTTACACTGGTTGGAAACATAGACTGTATATAAAAAGGTTAGAAATCATGTCCGATTTTAGCAGGCGCAGCAAAACGTAACTAGGACACATGACATTAAAAACTCGTGGGAGCAAGGCCACTGCAGGCGCCAAGTCCGCGGCCGCAGTTGCTTTTCCCTGACTGCACAAAGTTGGAACCACACTATTGCCTGGTCTCGTAGCATTTTTGTTTGCAATGGCAGCGAGATCAGTCATTGATCTCAGCTCACTGTGAGCTCACGCAGGTAGAATGTGTCCAACTTTATGGCACCGTTTTTATACCCCGCCCCTGCAGTCACCTGCAGCTCACTTTAGACTATCAAGTCGGCGAAAGTCAGCCGCCTCATCTCGAGTTTGAGCTCTGTCACTAGCCTCGCGATAACTGCCACCTGCAGGTAGTAGTTGGACAACAGAACTGTTTGCGCTCTACTCTCATGTAAAATTAACCACTCTGGCCCAGCCCACAAACACACTCCTTCCAAAACAGTCT
>JAPMOB010206483.1:0-26011 GCA_029875015.1 Lepomis gibbosus | reverse complement strand
GCTGCAAACCGATCCAGTGAGAGCTGAAGGTCACGGACCGATGATGCCATCAGGACCACATCATCTGCAAAAAGCAGTGATGAGATCCTAAGCCCACCAAACCACAGCCCCTCCTCGCCATGACTACGCCTCGATATCCTGTCCATGAATATCACAAACAGGATTGGTGACAAAGTGCAGCCCTGGCGAAGTCCAGCTCTCACCTGGAAAGAGTCTGACTTACTGCAGAGTACTTAGACACAGCTCTCGCTTTGGATGTACAAGGATTGGATAGCCCTGAGAAAGGCCCCCGTCACCCCATACTCCTGCAGCACCTCCCAGAGTATCTTCCTACATGTGTTTTCATAAGTTTCCTCCAACACATTCATGTTGGGAATATTACTGAGGCACTGTCTGTGCTGACATGGCATGCTCTCCCTGCGTTCACATTGGTTTCCTCCCACACCATACCGTTTACCTATTGGAGAAATTTACTGTCCACTGCTGTTCTTTTTTGGGGCATGTTGACAACGTGACCAGCAGGACTAGGAGCTACCCCACAACCTTGCTACGACAGACGCCATCTAGTCCTGGAGGAAGTGCAGGCATGTGTTGAGGAGGAACAGACCAGCAGTATGGTGGGTATGCGCCAGCAGGAAACATGGACAAGATAGGAGGGTGCGCTGGAGAGGAAGATGTCCTGGGCTGACATCTGTAAAGCAAAGATTATACTTTCCATGTCCGTGAGTATGTGAGGGACGGCGAGGGTCAGCGTGATGGCAAAAACGTCATCAGAGGGGTTACGAGGGACTACGCTACCAGGGCACCAACCAATCTACTGTGCATGTGTGGAACAAGTCCGCAAAGCTGACTTCAGAAAGTAGTATAAACAGAAGTAGTTCGCAGCTGTCCAGTTGACTCACCACGGCAGTAGACTCAGTCGGGAGCTGCAACTTGACTTGGGGTTCAAATTCCTTGATCATGTCATGACAACGCCACTGAGGCCAGAGGTGGTGCTAACATCAGCCTCATCTAAGCAGGGGCTCCAGCTGCCTGGGAGCACTGACCATGGAGGCTGCAGAGAGGGCCTTGGATCCGGAGGGGTGATCCGTGAGCTAATGCTACATCCTATGTATGATGTTGTGAGATCTGAAACACCTGATGATCTCAGGACACATCTCTGATGATGCGTATCTTCAACCATCTTATCTTGGCTAAACAAATGAATGGAGACAGGTTTTGTGTAGACTGGAAGTGTTTGCTTTGAGAGAGCTGAACTGAAACTCTCACCAGAACTTCCAGCTCAGATGCTGAAATCTTAAGGGTGGATAACAGATGTTAATTCTACTTCACTAGCTCACTGTTTCCTTTGGAGAGCAAGTATCAGTGGTCAGCTGGATCTTTAGAGCAGATCCAGACTTCAGTCATGGTCATCCTCTTATACTCACTGTGTTTCTTTCAGGTGGGTGTCGTAATGGTGCAGTGTCTGTTGATGATCTTCTACACCAGCTGTGTGTTTCTCTTCATCGGTACTTGTGTGTTGGGACTGTGCATCAGCAGTGTATTCCCCTCTATGCTGGCCTATACAGAGGACCTACTTGACTACAAAGGTACACTAACACACACACTCTCTCAGCATCTGCTCAACTTGGCAATTGTAAGTCGCTCTGGATAAAAGCATCAGCTAAATGAATAAATGTAAAGCATGTACATTACATTTTTATATATTAGTAAATAAAATGAAATCATAAATAATTACAATAATAGAGAAATCAGTGTTGGTAATGAATCAGGGACTCCATGTATTTATGTATTTCTACATTTCAAATTGCTGACTGCTGTTGGTACACCTGATATTGATGTTAGCTAGCTGCAAGAAATGCATCTCTACAAATCTACTTCTAATCTCTTTTTCTGTCTGTTTGCAAAAGCTAAATATCTTGCAGTTTGCCAATATAAGTAGCGGGTGTACCAATTAACTTTGTACACCACTAGTAAGTGTCGATGGGGTCTTTTAAGGGGAAACCGCAGTATATACCTATGTATAATTCAATGTATTTGTCATTTTTACTCCTCAGTAACTGTAGATAATCACTGCCTATCCCTTGTGTGTTAAAGGTTGTGCCACAACTGTCCTGGTGACCAGTGCCAGCACAGGAGAGATGATCCTGCAGCTGCTTGTTGGATCTGTAAGACATTTTTCAGGAGTGACCTTTCTTCTTGAATGTCATTTTATTTACAATAATGATGAAATACAAACCAATTCTTACACATTCAGTATTTTTACATGATAATTATTAGGGTTATTTCTGCTTGTTGTTTGTTCTCTTTTTTTTTACCTTAATATTTGTTTTGCAAAGTGCAAATGTAAAATATAAAGTATCAATAAGGTCCAAATCCAAAATATACAAAATCCTTAAGAATATAATTAGGTTAACAGTAAGGTCAGACTTGGTGGGCTGCATATACAGCAGATGTGTATCAGAAGCGGCATCAAATCTCACAGAGAGGTAAGTGCATAAGGTTCATTTAGAATGTTAAATTATTATGTCCGTGATATTGCATAAAATGTCCCATTATTTCTTGTAAATCCGAGAGTTTTAATGATTGTATTCGACAAAGTAATCCAGAGAGAAAGACGCAATTTAAACAAAGCAGCTGTGTCTCTCCACACGAGGAGATGAGTTGTAAAGTTTGATTGTCACAGGAAGAAAGGTTTTCCTGTGGTGTATCGTGGTGGTAGCACTCTGCTGCTGAAGGTGCTCCTCTGCATGACCATCACCTCATGGAGAGGGTGAGAGTCAGTGTCTGATGCTCCGCAGCTTCCTGATGAACTTGTTGATTCTCTTGGCATCGACTGCCCTCACCTTTCTGTCCCAGCACACCACAGCACTGGCCACTGCATACTGGTAGAGTATCCTCTGCATAGTACTGCAGATATTGTATGACCGGAGCCCAATCCGGCTTTTTGTCCAGGTGTAGTCCCAGGTAGTCCTGAACAGTGTTCACATACACTCCCTGGATGGAAATAGGCATAAAGGCACCACCAACTCCTTTGTCGTACCTAGGGCTGGACTATATGGCTAAAAATGTTATCACGATAAAAAGTTTCACATCTTTCAATGTCAATAATTATCACGATAAGTAACAATCAGTTGTGTCAGAAGTCTGAGGTGTAGTGTATGAACAGAAAATGTGACCAGACCACAGGTGACCCGTGTGTCACATATGTAGCCCTGCAGTCTAACATACTGTGGCAGACCAGTGAGGCAGTCCACAATCCGGGACACCAGGGGAGCGTCTACCTGCACAGCTGTCAGCTTGCTTGTATGAAACGCGCTGGGTTATTGTGTATGTAGAGAAACACTGACCTCGACCTGGATTTGGAAGTGTTGGACTCGCCGTGTCTGAATAAATGAAGCTGCCATTTAAACCTGTTCTGTGGCTACATGGCAATCTGTTGATTGCAGAGTTGTGAGAGATTAGAAACCCAAAGTGTGTGTGTGTGTGTGTGTGTGTGTGTTTCTTCCTGCAGGTGATCCACAGTCAGGGCAGTTACGCGTTTCTGTTGTCTTCTACAATAGCGTCATTCATCGGCTTCAGCCTTTTCCTGCTGTTCCTCTATGTCCAGCACATCCACAGAAACCACACAGGTAAACACACATCAGGTAGACACATATTGAGAAAGTGAATGAAATTCCAGTAACACACTTTGGGAATAACAATCATCCACGATCATCCAGCTTCTTCTATAGCACTAAACATGTATTATCTCAACAGCTCTGTAACTACTGCTCTCTGCTGTTCTAGTTTCTATTGATCTGATGTGTGCGGCAAGCAAAGTAACAAAACAGAAAACACTACAACATTGAAAACTTTACCTGTACTTGTATTTTAAATTTCAAGTATGGAATAAAGCATGAGGAATGAGGATGGGATCAACAGAGAGATCTCTTGAATTAGATCTAGAAAAAAAACTTTGAACATGGTGATAAATCCAGCAGATTCCTTGCAAACCATTTACAAGTGAATAAAAATCTTCCACAAAGGACTCCAGAAGAAATAAACTGTTTCTACAAAGTTGGGAGCATAAAATTGTCCAAAACGTCTTGGTATCCTTTCACTGGAACAATGGGGCCAAGCCCAACCCCTGAAAAACATCCCCACACTATAATCCCCCCTCCACCAAACTTTACACTTGGCACAATGCATTCAGGCAAGTACCGTTCTCCTGGCAGCCACCAGACCCAGACTCATCCATCAGCTTGCCAGACAGAGAAGTGTGATTTGTCACTTCAGAGAACACGTCTCCACTGCTCTAGTATCCAGTGGCGGTGTGCTTTTCACCACTGCATCTGACGCTTTGCATTGCACTTGGATGATCCTAAACAGTCACACTTATAGATAAATTCTCATCCATCTCAGACTACTCCATAAATTGGAGTAAATCCATAGTTTTAGCTGCAATGTGTGATTTCCAGAGTATATCTACCATAACGCTACAGTCAGGGAATATTAAATATCTGGATTTCAGTGTTTCCTTCAGGCTGTCAGAACTGTCATGGCTGAACTACATGCCTTGCCTATATCACTCATGGGAAGAGATGCCTGTTTTCAGTGTTATCCACCCAACCCTTCGCTGACTGGTTTAATTCTGCAAAAAGCAAAAGATTGTGTTTGTTTAGAACTACCTTTTTATTTTCATTACTTACTGGCCAACAGACTACAATATATCTCAAAATGGATCAATAACAGCCCACTGGACCAATCATGGATGGACATAGAACAAACATTCTGCAAGGAAATTATTATTTCCGATATGCCATTCATCAGCTCCAGCATCAAACACCGAGCCGGCTTTAAAAGCATTAACATAAGCACTTCCCTGGCACCTTTCCCATGTAGACTTACTCCAATCTGGAACAATCCTGACATCCTCCTAAACATTACATTCCCCATTGTGGTACGATAAAGGGATAAAACATCTAGAGCATGTCATCCAGGGCAGTGACTTTATTCCATTCCAGGATCTAGTGGCACAATATGGAATTAGCAATAATATATTTCTTGAATATCAACAGTTTTAAATCCATAATTTAAGTATAAGATTTAAGTATAACAAAATGGACTTAGATCTACCTCCAATGATAAGACTTTCTTAAACCCTCACCACTGAAGCTTTTGTCATAGATAAACATGTTACTGTTGAATACAGATGGTTCTCTCTTCCATTCTTCAAGTGGGAAGAAGTTAGACATTAGTCCAGACCAAAACTACTAGACTCAAATATGTTTAAGTACTTTTAGAATGACAATCCCGATCTCCAACTCATACAGTATAAAACTTTCCATAGAACACTATACAGGACAAAGGGTGTTCAGAATGGGTCTTATGCAGCCAGACGTGCCTGAACTGCTCAGGTAACATCTCTGCCACATAGCATGTATATAACTATCAATGTGCACCTGTCAAAAGTTCTGGTAGAACATATGTGAAGACCTATCATTTTGGCTAAGGTCCCCCATCACTCTGCGTGCTGGGGGACATAAGTATAGATATTAGTATAGAGGTTGATGCATCATACATGCTTCTCACTGCCCTATGCATACTCATGAACTACAAGGCTGGGCTGGGGGACTTGGGCACAGCTCTCTGCTGCTCTCCCTTGGGGCGGGGTCCTTTGCGCCCTGGGTTCAAATATCCACACACACAAACAAATTTAGGTTGTCAGCAGTAGTAGCTGCAGTATTAATTTAAATGATTTCCCTTCTCATGGCTGTGCTGTGTTGTTTACTTGCTTTGCCTTTTTATTCTCCCTCACTTATGTTATTTTCTTACGTCTGATGT
The DNA here is from genome assembly GCA_029875015.1 of Lepomis gibbosus. Classification (NCBI taxonomy): domain Eukaryota; kingdom Metazoa; phylum Chordata; class Actinopteri; order Centrarchiformes; family Centrarchidae; genus Lepomis; species Lepomis gibbosus. The sequence continues at coordinate 20,185 of JAPMOB010206483.1, read as the reverse complement.
TTATTGCTGTTGTTTATCTGTTTATCTCCTGTTGCATGTTTGGTACACTGCAGACCCGTGTTTCATATGAGTAGGTTTACTGCTCTCACCCTTCGCTACAGTGACACATCATACATTTAGCAACTGCAAATTTCATTTAATAAAACATGTGAATGTGTGCAACTGTGCATCCATTTGCTTTTCCTCCTTTATGTATTTATTATTAAAGCTCTAAAGTTTGCTGGATGTCAGGTCTCTGTCTGTTTGTCTCTCTGCTGCAAATCAATCTAATCAACACTGTTTACCCCTCAGATTCATCTAAACAAAGCACAGCCATGGAGGAGAAGCCAAATACAGACGGCTCATGATCTGAGTGGGACACCAGAGGACAAATGACCAAATGCCTCTGCTGAGGGCAGGAAGGGAGCATGTGCAGAACAAGCTCTGACATACCCTCATTTGACCCTGGTGTTGGAATAGAAGCTTTATTCTGGCCTCCTCAAACTGAACATTTTTGACCTAAAGAGAAGCCTGATGATCAACATGCAGCTTAATGGACAACCACTACATGACTTCATTAGAATTAGGCCACAATCACCTCTTGCAGCGCATTATCACTCAGCTGCAGTTTGATTAAAAGAAATGTTAATGATAAAACATGCCTTTTCACTTTGAATGTGATTGAACTGTGGAGGTAGAAGTGTTGTGTCATGTTTATGTCATATGTGATCGCTCCTGTCAGGCTGTGTAAGAGCTCCTTGTGTGATGATGTACAGCAGAGCTGAGCCGATGTAATGACAGAACACAGACACGTGGTCAGTTAGAGATCATGTATTATTGGTCTCACCTTTCTCTTCCATTAGAAACACTTCCTCTACGCCGCTCACACATCAAAACGCCACTTAAGACAAGCAGCTTGTAAACATTTGAAAAAGCATCAAACAAATAGAAAAGTGGACAGAACAAAGCCAGAACGCTCATTTCTTTTTAAAACAAGTTTACATTTCAAGGTAAGTTAAAGGAAAAACATCATCAGAAGACAGAAATGAAGATATATGCAAACAACAAGTCCTAGAAGACTCGATGGACGAAAGTTTCAGGGCTTTCGGGTTTTCATCTGGATATGTTAGTTTTTCACCAAAGTTATTGCAAAAATGCAATATGAGCTCCCAATTATATTGGGCTCTACTATAAATTCAAATAAATAAATATTGTGTGGTAGTGCCTAATCATGAATCACTGTACTGTATATCATTTGATATATATTGTAAAATATTAGATTTACTGTAAAAAATACTAAGTGCATCCTCCCTTTGGGAAAATATACATTTCTGAGTAAGCAAAATTCAACATTTCTTCAAAGAGGAAATCTGAGTTATAGAAAAGTGACAGAATCCAATATTACAGGAACCCCAAAATTTTAAGTGCAAACGTTCCATCACAACATCTGCATGTACAATATCAACACTATATCAAAACACTTTACATATAAAACATAGATTTAGATTTCTCCCCATAAGGCTTTGATTCCCAAAAATAGCCAATGCCACAAAGGAGCAGCCGCCTGCCGAACACAACACAAAGAAACATGCACAAGGGGCCGTAAAATCAGAAGACCCAAAATAGCAGACATCTATCTGGCCGTTACAAAAATAGAAATTAATCTTATAATCTATTGGTGTTACAGGAAAATTAAAGGAGATTACACAAAACATAATAAACAGGTTTTTATATGTATTTATATATTTTCGGAGTAAACATTTATAAGCAGGTTAGAAAGAGACAAAGTGTAAAACATGGCCTGATAAGATTTACATGCGCTGCATATTAACCCACGTTGCTGTCTATATACAGATATGCATCCTGAAGAACACTGCAGCACAGTTAAGGTCCTGCAGTACACAAGCTGTGGCAGAGCTGCAGTGTACTCCAAACCTCTGGGGCTCTGGTTTGGTCTGCACAAAGATATGGCATAAAGACAAACAGGAACACTGTTGTATAGTGTTAGTTCTGTACTAACTGTTAATTAGAACTCCATACACTTTTGGGAGATAAACCTGGGCTTGGCTGTGGTAAGGCACCGTATATATCAATGTGACAGACAGCAAACGTCTGTTAGGTCAGTATAAATGAGTATGAGCCCCCCCCCCTTACAAGATTCGCTGGTCATCCATTCCTGGGTTAGAAAGGGACACTTAGGTAAAGAAACACTTAAGCGTGTTCTATCCAAGTATCATGTAAACAAGTGTGATGTACAATTTCTACATGTAACAGTGTAGAATTGTGGGATCTTGCTATTCAGTCTGTCTCAGACTTATGGCTTCAAAGTCATTTACAGAAGCAGGTGTAAACCTTTCATGGCTGATGATCTACAGGAGTTTTTCGGTTTTAGGGCAAGAAGGTGCTTCAATGTTCCAGGAGGTTTCTACAGTCCTTGGGATTAAAGGTTGATGTACTTCACATGGCTAAGGCTAGGCAAAGGTTAAGGCTAGACTGCTAAGAGTCTGGCCTGTAAGATTTGGAGGTTCAGTCAGAGATAAAAGAACTGCTCTGATGCTGCAAGCAACAGCCATCCATCTAATCACAAGGTCTGGCTTTAGTTCAAATTGTACTTTCAGGAATACCTCAACATTTTAGGAAATACACCCAATCACTACTTGCGAAAGGTTACATGGGGAGAGCGATGCCACTCTCATGTCTGTATAGTAAAATATGTAGCTGAAGCCAGCAGCTGGTTAGCTTAGCCTAGCCTGGCCTGGCTCTGTAAAAGGCAACAAAATTCACCTATAGACACCTCAGAGCTTCACTAATTAACATGTAAGATCTCCTTCAGTGTAAAAATAACAATTTGTGGTTTTATGGGTGTGCTGGAACTATTTCCTGTCCAGGAGCAGTTAGCAGGACACCAGCTGAGAGCCCAGTAAGTCACTGCCCCCAGCCAAAAATCAAATGTGGGACATCAAATAGTAAATTGATGTTTTTAAACAAAATGTTAACTAGTGAACAGAGCTGCTGGTAGGTGGATTTTGTGACCTTTGATCAGAACCAGTCCAGCTGTTTCTAGTCTTTATGCTAAGCAGCTGCTGGCCACATATTTACTGTACAGTAAATCTGGAAATAAGTGTCACTAACAGGACGGCTGCCTTTAACAATGTAGGGCTTCAGAAACAAAAACAGGATTTATGTGCTGTTGCTTGCAGAGTCGATGCACAAAACAGGTTATGGCTTCACTTTCTTTCATTCTCACCTGAAAGTTCAGCGGCTGGAGGAAGACCAGACCACACTGGCTTTAAGGGTTACTCTGCTGTATATATGCATTACAACAGTTACATAGAGGCATGATTCAAGGTTCAGCTGAGATTATGGCCACTTGTTACGAATAGACAGCCAAGATAAAAGTCCTGTTGGATATGGCTATAGTCAGCCAACACTTCAGAGCAGCAAACAGTACACACTCAGGCAGGTGAGGTGAGGAGGAGAGCTGGGGGAAAGAAACGAGTTGCAGGTAAACATGCACATTATCAAGTTAAAGCACTGCTCTACAACGAGAGTAAAAATTAAGGACAAAACGCAGAAAGGAGCAGAATCATTGTCAGCAGAGGAGAAAGCAGGTTTGACACTGACAACATAAAACGCATCTTTTGGCAGTAACACTGTTGCTAGAAGAAGGAAATGCTATAAAAGGAAAGATTCAGATATCTGAAATCCCACTGGTCTCTGAGGCCAAGTCTGAAGCAGATTGTCACTGCTGAGAGTCCAATCCACATGCAAGTGTTGCCATGGAAATTCCTCCCTCCTTTGAATTGCTGTGTCTGAGGATCCCAAAAAGCCAGACAAAATGAAAGAAAAGTGCATAAGCAACCATGGCATCAGTGTGTGTGAGCACAGGACATCATTCGCAGGGTGTAAATGCTGTGAAACAAAGCGGATGTGTTACCCTCATCCATCAAACCTGGACTGCCAACATATCAGATCCTCCCTCCACACGTCTGAGTGTAGTGTACGTTCTGTGGCAGTGAACTTTAAAGCACCGGAGTGATGAGGAATGCCAATGAGCTCCCACGTAACTGTCCTGAATGTGAGAGCAGGAGTGGGGACGGTGTCTGGCTGTCTGGGTCCAAATTCAGTGATGCTGTTGGGGGTGTATCCTATGTCTTCTGGGGGTCTGGGGAAATGGGGCCAGGTGTGTTGGTCCCATCCATACTGTGTATAGGGATCTGGAACTGAGGGGTGAGGACCGAAGGAAACTGGGACAGAGCAGAGTGTTAGGACGCATTAGTCAAATACAGGGTAATGAAATGATACTGACAAGAGCAGGACGATGGTACATGCTAATGTACTGACTTGGAAAAGGTGGGCTCCCTGGCGACGTGTGGCTGGGCTGAGGGGAGCAACTGGACTGAGCGTGCTCCAGAAGTGGATGTTAGACAGCAGAGGACTGGGAGTAAGCAACAGAGTGGGAGTCTGAGGAGGACAACAAAGCAGACAAATTATTCTCAGTAGCCTTTAGCGGTTTACCTTGCAAGCATTGGAGTTACATAGTTGGCGAGGTGAAACAGCAACGCTAGTGGTAATGCAAAGTACTTGTATACACAACTCTTACTGTTTTTTATTTTGACAAGTCGAGGTGGAGCTGTAGCTGCCATCGCAATACAAACCTGTGTTTACACTGTGGCTCCGCTTGACAGAAGAAGCACTGCAGTGAACATACATTACTCCTTTTGTTTTCATCATCGTCGCAATCTTTTGGAATAATTTGCCATCAGTTTCAAACTGCTGTGCCACCTGCGCTGTTTAGAGAGCAATGGAGCGACGAGGGCTGAAAAGTTTGAAAAGGAGATATACTGGATGTTTTATTGCGGTTTTAAAAGTTGTGCTGTGATACAATTATCTACTACGGATCCCAGCAGAGGAAAGGCTGAGTAGATGATGTATGTTTCTTCCAGTTGGAAGAAACATTTAAGTTAACTTGAGGCTTTACATTTAGAAACATTAGATTAGGTGTTTCTTTTCTTTCTGAAATGGATCGTGATATGTGCCACAGCATCTTATACAACTGTCCTCAGAGTCCCCTCCACCTACTCAGGAGTCCTGTTGAAACTCAGTGGTTTAAGGACATCTTTATAGCAGAACGTACTGTTTATAGTTTACACTTACTCTACGGGACAAACTTGTTCAAACACTTACAGACCTTTAACAACACACCCCATTGAAATTTGAAACAAAGATGGTACTCTGCTGTCAGCCAGGGATGATCATTGGTGATATCAGTGAGGTGCCTACAGAGCACAAAGGATACTAAAGGTCAGTACCCACCCAGCCACAGCCTGTTCACCCTGCTGCCTTCTGGGAAGAGATAGAAGTTTCTGCTGCCACACACCAGACTGTAGAGCAGCTTTTCCCCCCAAGCTATCAGACTCTTAAACTCTAATTCATCCTCTGCTCTGCTCAATTGAATATAGTCTGTTTACCATATTTATAATTGCTTCCATATGAATGTATATTATCTGATATGTAGCAGAAAGGAGTTACAAACTCAATTTCACTATATGTGAACAATGCTTCTCATATTGTACCTGCTTGTCTACTAGAGCTGCATTTTAGTAATCGAGTATTATACAGAGTATTTAGATTATTTAGAGACACAGCGTTGATCGAGTGAGCTAACTGCACTGGGTCTATAATCATGCACTAACAGGTGTAATTACCAGAGTGGCTCTCTGCTGACAATGGAAGAACACTGGATAGTTTATAGTTATTTTATTTATTTTATTATTCTATTTATTTTCATTTGGTGAATGAATTGTGAGCTCAAATTTGAAAATACTGAACAAAAGGGCAGTTTATAAGCTTTCAGCAGTTTGAATCCATATGCATATGTATGGAACGTAAAGATTGTGAACCCTTCAATATGACAAAGAGGCAATGCTGACAGAAGAGAGAGGAACCAGAAAGAGGAACTCGTTCACATGACACTGAATCTCATGATCAAACCTGTTCTGACCTGCTGGGAAGGCACAGAAAAAAACAACATTGTCTGAAACAGCAAATATATTAGACACCTAAAGTACACAGGGTCAAACAGAAAAAGCATCACTGGGAAGGAACACTTTAACACCACAGAAACAGATCAGTGCTGCCACCTGCTGGTCAGGGTCAGTATGTGCTGGAGGATCTCTGCAATATCAGTTCCTCGTTCTGTCCAGTTAAGACAATGCTGCTTGTCTATCGGTGTCTCATTGAAAAGAGTCTGTGATGCAAACAACTGAATCATTTAAACACGTTACAGGACATCCTCACCATACTCTGTACAAAACAACACAAAACGAGTACACAAATTAATGCAGGGCTATCCAACCTTTTTTCAATTCACAGTCTTTGATATAGTAAATGTTATAGAAAAGGTCTCTTACTTCAACAGGCAGGCCTGAGCTCTGCATAACTTCTATGATGAAAAATATAAACAACAAAAATAAATGACTTCTAATGTTTGAATAATAATGAAATATGGAAACTTCTTCTGCGATGGACTGGCCAGGGTGTACCTGGACAGGTCGCCAGTCCATCGCAGCGCATGTAAATTCATTATAGATATTTGATTTTTATTTATCTTGTTCTGCTGCAGTTTATAGGGCATGAATGGATCAATGAGTGTCAAGCAGATCCATTTCAAGGGACTCTGCCTTGGTTTTATCTTGAGAGAGCCTGGAGGAAATTAATGAATAACTGTGACTGCAGTCAAATTTACACTTTACAGAGAAACACAAGTCATAAAAAGTCTCAGCAATAGGCAAACATAGTCTGCTTTTGGGTTCAGGGTGTAATATTTCTGAGAATCTATCAACAGAAATGCAATTTAAGATCCATAACTATGTTTTCAGTGGTGTGTAAAGTCCTTACATAATAAACCATTATGTTTTTATGAGCTTATGAGACATTTATATCTCCATACCAGTGCGCTCCCCATTCTACGGACGTCGCCAGATTGCATCGTAATGTTTCTACAGTAGCAGAAAACGCAACAGAGCGTGTTTCGTCACTTCTTCTACTGGTAGAATTCAGTCAGACACTCATCACTATGTTGAACACATACGTTAGAAGAAGAAGAAGAACAGGAAGTAGTAATAATATACTGCAGGGGTCGGCAAATAAGTTTTGCATCGGAGCAATACTTTGTACCAGTGGATGAGAATATAAGCCATAATATTCTGTTCATTTGTTAAGATGTGTCAGGTGCTTATTCTAAAATTGGTTGAGATTACACTTCAATCGATTCAAGCTACACTTTTTATTTTATTTTTTCTGAAATTAAGTAAAAATAAAATTTATTTATTTTAAGATACACATTTTTAAAAAAAATGCATCCTTTAGTTTACTTAAATTTAGAATTTATTATTAGAGTAATTATTTATTTATTAGTTATTATCTCTCCAGTTTGATTTAAAAAGTGACAGTTAGTTGTTGATTAAAAACATATGTTGACACAACTATACCTTATGATACTGAATGATAACGCAACGTTGCCGTTATGATGTCCGGGACCTTTGCTTCTTGAAATTTCCCCTAACTGGACCTATTCGAATTCTAAGTGAATACCACTGCCCTAAGCTAACGACTTCCCCTAAAGCTAATTGGAGTGAAGAGTCAGCCAACCTAGAGTCCAATCAATGAGATGAGATGATTTGGAGGTGTTGGCTAAAGCTGCCCTATAAAAAACACACCAATTTTGATTATGCTACTCTCATGAAGCATTGCCTGAAGTGAACCATGCCTTAAACAAAAGAGCTCTCAGAAAACCTAAGATTAAGAATTGTTGACTTGCATAAAGCTGGAAAGGGTTCTTGACAAATCAAGGGTTCTTGATACTTATCTTCATTAGTCCCCATTGAGACATATTGTCCACTAATGGAGAAAGTTCAGTACTGTTGCTACTCTCCTGAGAAGTGGCTGTACTGCAAAATGACTGCATGAGTACAGCGTAGATTGATAAATGAGGTTAAGAAGGATCCTAGAGTGTCAGCTGCCGACTTACAGAAATCTGTGGAACATGCTAACATCTCTATTGATGATGACTCTGATACATCAAACACTGAACAAGAATGGAGTTCATGGGAGGACACCACAGAGGAAGCCACTGCTGTCTAAAATAAACACTGCTGCACGTCTGAAGTTTGCAAAAGAGCACCAGGATGTTCCACAGCACTACTGGTAAAATATTCTGTGGACAGATAAAACCAAAGTTAAGTTGTTTGGAAGGAACACACAAGAATGTGTGTTACATGTGTTAGGGCTGCACGATTATGGCCAAAATGATAATCATGATTATTCTTATCTATACTGACATCATGATTATTTAGCACAATTATTCAATGATTTTAGGCAGGCAAGATAACTATTTTCACATCTATGATGTGCTGCATTTCTACTAACAGATTTTTGCATCTAAATAAGATGGGTCCTTAAATTCCATCATCTCCTAGATGCAAAACATAAATAACATTCTACCCAAAAAAAAAAGTCCACTGAGTCCAGCTACTGCTGCACCACGCTTTTGTCCGGTGCTCTGCACAGCATTAACTTCCACTGGAAGCGTCAGATGCATTTCAGGAGCTGAGCACATTGTTGCCATGTTGTTATTTTGTCCTTTTTGTGCTTCTACCTATGAGCATTTCAGAATCAGAGCATTTCGCCTGCCTGATTTTGCTGAAATATTTAGATTTTGTGAATTTGGTAATCAGTGTTTGATTTTTGTGCTTCTTCTATGATTAAGTAGTCAATGTAGAAATGTTTTTTTTTTGTCTGTTTTAACTGTTTTTTTGTTGATTTATGATCGGGAGTATGTGCAAGGTGTTTTATTTAACAGAGTTTTCCAAGAGCAGAGCATGCATTTTAAACAGTGATACTGTTATGATATTATTGTCGGAAGCTAAAACCGTAATCGCTATCAATATTCAATTAATTGTGCAGCCCCATTATGTGTGCAGGAAAAAAAGCAGAGGACACCATCATCAAAACCTCATTCTGTGAAGTATCGTGGAGGGGAAATCATGATTTGGGGTGGCTTTGCTGCCTCAGGGCCGTGGAAAAATCAATACCACAGTTTATCAAGAAATACTGCAGGAGAATGTGAGGGCATCTGTCTGCCAGTTGAAGGTCAACAGAAAATGGGTGAAGCAACAGGACAATGACCCAAAACAGAAGTAAATGAACAACAGCATGTCTTCAGCAGCAGAAAATATACCTTCTGGAGTGGCCCAGTCAGAGTCCTGACCTCAACTGTGGTCAGGATGATGCTGTGGCATGACCTCAAGAGAGCGATTTACACCACACATCCCAAGAATATTGCTGAACTGAAACCGTTTTGTAAAGAGGATTGATCCAAAACTCCTCCTTTTGTAAATATCTGATTATATCTTTTCATGTGACAACAATGAAGAAGTTGAGTGCACGTGCTCAGCGTCATATCCAGAGGTTGTCTTTGGGAAATAGACATATGAGTGCTGCCAGCATTGCTGCAGAGGTTGAAGGGGGGTTAGCCTGTCAGTGCTCAGACCATACGCCGCACACTGCATCAAATTGGCGTCCCAGAAGGAAACCTCTTCTAAAGATGATGCACAAGAAAGCCCGCAGACAGTTTGATGAAGACAAGCAGACTGAGGACATCGATGAACGAAACCATCTCCTGTGATCTGATGAGACCAAGATAAACTTATCTGGTTCAGATGGCGTCAAGCGTGTGTGGCGGCAACCAGGTGAGGAGTACAAAGACACGTGTGTCCTTCCTACAGTCAAGCATGGTGGTGGGAGGGTCATGATCCAGGGCTGCAAAGAGTGCTGCTGGCACTGGGGAGCTACAGTTCATTGGCGGATCCATGAATGCCAACATATACTGTGACATACTGAAGCAGTGCATGATCCCCTCCCTTCAGAGACTGGGCCACAGGGCAGTATTCCAACATGAAACACACCTCCAAGACGGCCGCTGGCTCTCTTTTGAGGGGACAGCAAATTTACACTGTTATACAAGCTGTACACTCACTACTTTACATTTTAGCAAAGTGTCATTTTCATTTGTTCAGTGTTCTACAAAGCAAAGTTTGAGATTATGATCAATTTAAAATATGGATCAGCTGGTCTTTTCAAAATGATACTGGAGGGAACCAATAGCCGTGTTTCAACCAAAAGTACTTTTAAATCTCCGGATCCTTTTCAAGGAACTAAAATCCTTCAGCCCACAGTTGGCCTGTAGCCATACAAAGTGATGCACAGGCATCATTATTTGTAACCACTGTCCGTGAGTAAAAGTTAGAAAGTAACAGCAGATTTTATTGGAATACAATGAAAAACTGTAGGCTGTGCTTCACCATTAAAGTATTTTTTTGTGTGGGATTATAATGAAGAAACACAAGATAAAGTCTGCTACACATTTAATAACAAACTGCTAAAGTACTTAAAATAACTCAAGCACAGAGAAATCAACACAAAAATAAAATTAAGCCAGTTTGGAAGGTTATTAAACCATTTCCAGCTGACAAGAGCTGCAGATCAGCTGCAGGACTTGTCTGTGGTCGTGATTTTAACGAGCTTTATTACCTGCTGTAATCAGCTGTTGTGCTTGTTTTGGAGAGGAGAACAACTTAGCAGTCGTTGAAAAGCACCCGACATTCTCGAGTTAAAGCCAGTAGCCTCTACTCGCCCATTCAGAATTTCACTGCAAGGCAAGCCCCACCCCCGCAAAGTACCTGTACTTTCAGAAAGTACCACCCCCAGAGCAGGGACTTTTTGGGGGATAAAATACAGACCCTAGAACTGAATTCAGACCCTGGTCCCTTCGGTGGAAAAACAGTCCCTCCAAAGGCTCCTAGTTTCGGGGTATAGTTCATTTGGTTAAAACGCAACTAATGATAATTACAGTACCCCTTACCACTTTTCCTTGTCCTCATTGCATCTGTCCTTCAAATTGTTTGAAGGCAGGACTTTGTAAGATTAGAAACAGGAAGACGAGATGTAATGTATTACCAAGCAAGGCCAGCTGGCTGTCTTTGTGCTGCCTGGCTCTACTGAGACAGATAACTGGTTATTAACTGGTTCAGTTAACGCTAGGTTTTACAATCCACCAATGTGCATGTTCATATAAAATGCAGAGTTTTTAACTGAAAGAGCATATTATCAGTTAATTTAACATGTTCTAAGAGGAAACAATGTGTTATTACAGCAGCACAAAGTCATGATCAGATAGGTAAAAGATATTATAATCATACAACTAGATCAGAACCATAGACCATATCGATTCTGAATAATTCCAACGGTTTTATCATTCCTTTATGCACAGTATCAATCCTGAAAATGTGCTTCTCTTCTATCAGTCAGCGAGCTGATACACACACCGCTGCAGTGCCCACACAGCCCCGCCTCCTGTCACTCACAGCACTGTCTTCTCGTCTCATTTGCTGAAGAACCTGGAGAGGTTGGAGACGTCTCCCCTTTCAACATCACTAAACAGTACTAAACAAGATAGCCCAGTAAACTGTTGTTGATAAGATAGCTATCCTGTTGTTTGCCAAATAGACATTTATATATTTTCAAAACTAAGCTAATCCCCCTCAGAGCTATCCGACCTAAGGAGTCAGTTATTAAACAATGTCGTGTCAATTTTCCCCATGGTATTGAAAATGGAGTCATATATTGATACTTTTCAAAGTATCAGAATAAGAAGTTAAAAATTCCAGTATCATGACGACACTTAAGTCTACAGTGATATGACATTTCTGCTTTTCTGTCTGTGGTATTACTAACCGCACTGTCAGGTTTATAATTTACTGGGAGAGAGAGAGAGAACGGCTACAGTGGGCATATCTGATCAATCATCATATTTCATTTCATCAACTCTTAGAGGTAAATAAAGATTTAATATTCACAAAGCGCTGCCATCCCACACATTCACCAGTCTTACTGCCCATCATGCTTCTCTCATTCTGCTGCCATGAGAAGTTTGGGCTAAATGTTTATTTTATATTTGAAACTGTCTCATTACTTATGGAAAATTTGGTTTTACCTCAAAAAAATGCACTTCACTACCAGATGAGGATGAATCCACGCCCTTACCTGTAGCATTGCTGGTGTGAGAGAGGCAGTAGGTAGAGAGGGGCTGCAGAGGTTCATGGGGGAGAAGTCGGAAGTTGTGACAAGCAGAGTTGGCGGGCTGATCTGCAGGATCTTGGGTGGCTTGCGTGTCTTTCCTGAGCTCTGGGTGCAGACTGTGGTGCTGCTGCTCACTGAGGATGAACTGGTTTCAGCATCTACCAAACTGGTCTCATCTCCAGACAAACCAACGTCACCTCCCACCTGGTGGACAAGAGACAGGTAACCATTTCTACATGTGATTTGTCAGTATCATTTTTGATTCCATCACTTTGGCTTTACACTTGTTATAATGTAGGATATCTGGGTCAGTACAAGAGGGACGTCTGTGCTGTAGGTAGTATACCTATCACTAATCCATAGTGATTTTCATTCTAATCTCTAACATTTTGTACACATAATAATTAACCACTGGCAGTGTCACAATCAAATGTAATATTTTCAACTTAAAAAAGATACTAAAACAGAACTGAAGTGAAGCAACCAACTGGTTTTGCTTTCATGCTGAGGGAAATTAAAAGTGGGATGAATTGTACTATTATTTCCTGCTGTGCTGGTAGTTTTTAGGATACAGTGCTGATGACTACTGAATGGATGACACACACGTTTTCAATTGTTCATGTAACAATGTATATTTATATTAAATAAAAAAATCAGGTAACTACTTGTGTGAAAGAAGGCTTATTTAAGTAGCATCGTGTGACATGTGTTTGTATGTATACTAGCCTTCTCCTGTGCTTGAATGCCTGTGGGCTGAGAAGATCCAGACTCTATGTCGCTGTCAATCACCAGCTCCTGGGAGGAGTCAGGCACTAGGCTTGGAGACGGGCTGGCTGAGGTCAGGTCTGGTAAGCTGAAAGCTGGTTCCGATGGGCGGATTTGTTCAAATGAGTAGACAGACTGGGACGGCAAGGAGGAGTGTGTGCTGATGTCTTCGGCCCGCGTGGGTGGAACTTGCAGAGGATCCAAGTGGTTGGATATCAGGGTTGGCTCCATGGCAACCTGAGGAGGAGGTGCTGGTGCTGGCTTTGGAGGGGTGTTTCCAAACTTGATTACAGATGGCAAAGCAGTTGACTGCTGTGACTGGGGCAACTGCTCCTGGCTATGGGCTGTGGCAGTGAGACCTCTCTTGTCAGCCATCTTCTCTGCTGGGTTCTCTATTTTGATGGACTTGAAGAGCTGCCGTCCATTTTGTAGAGAGTTGAGGGTAAAGGAGGTGTACAGGCCAGAGTGGATGTAGTCGTTACGGCTTGACTGCTTGGTGCTGGAGCCCAAAGGAGCTGAAGTACCTCCTACCTTGCTGCGGTCACCAGACTCACCCTCTTGCAGAATGCTGTCTCCCCTCTTCAATAGGGGAGGGTTGACTCCAGCACCCACATCCCCGCCCTCTGCTCGGATAGCAATGTCTCCTTTCAGTATGTCGGGATAGGACACAAAGCGATAGACAAACTTCTGACCATTTACCTTCTTTATAATGTTCTGTAAGACACAGAAAAGGACATATTAGCTATACTCTTGGGGAATAAATTAAAAAGCAAAAAAGCGCATCAATATCAACAACACAGAAACAAGACTTTCTGCTCACGCAGTATGCCCCTACCAATGAGGTAATGGGAGTAAAAAATAAAAGAGTAAGACCACAGAAGCCTTGTGCGTGGGACAGCTCTGTCCTTCCTGTCTGTACCAAACAAGCAGCCACTAATGCTGCAGCCAAACATACCAGAGCAGCCCTGCCCAGAAGCCCACAGGGTCAAACCACATACAGAGTGGCAGACAGCACAGTCTTCAAAACATCATGGTTACACAACATAGGCATCATCGAATTGGTTTAATTATGACTGACAAAGTTCTGTCATCGCTCACGATACAACAAACAATCTTTTCTTTTATGTTTTGGAACCTGGTGCTGGGCTAAAATATTAGGGTGCTCAAGTCCCTAAGGACCCTTAGGTTTGTTCATTCAGTGTCAGTCAACAATTCTGTAGCAAAGTTTAGGGTTTAAAGGCAGGGTAGGCAAGTTGTTTCTAAAACACTTTTTGTCATATTTGTTGAAACTGTCTTTACACACCAACACATATTAAAAAGTTAGGTCCTCTGAAAAATAGAGTATAAAAATCTGGTGTCTGTAGTCCTCTCAGGGAATAGGCACTTTTCACACAATGATTGGCTGTCACTCTCCCTCATTACCATGGCTACCAACCGTGCTGCTACAGGACAGCTACCCACATGCGCACCTGGTCAGCTCTCTCAGACCTGACTACGCGAAGTGGTCAGACCGGAGGTAATATCTGCGTGGCTTTTCAACGATGGTGACAACTGAGGGACCCCATGGGACTGAAAATTTACACCGTGGTGACTTTATTTCTGCTGGACAGATAATCTGGCTTTTTTCTTTTTGATGGTAATTTGTTACTTTCATCGACAGCCAACATAGCTACCTACTTAGCATACAGCTAATGGTAGCTACGAGTGTAGACTGGTGTAGCAAGCCAGAGTGGAGATGATGAATTATCTGTAGCTGCAGCTTCAACTATCTTTGAACAAGACATTTTACAAATGTGGTGATGTAGCTGTGTGCTTTTGTAGTTATGAGAAAGACATATCAGTGTACATAAACAATGCGGGCTAAAGGTACCCGAGTATCTGCGTTTCTGGTATATAAACTATTTATATGACTTTTGTATATAGCAAAACCTACTGTGTGAAAACCTTTTACTGTAATTGGTGCCATTATGCCATATTTATTTTACCGGAAGTAAAAATACTGCATGTTTTATTTCTACTGTGCCCTCAGGTCACCTGCAGGTATGGAGTATTCCATAGCCCTGTACTTCTCACCAGTATACGCTGATCGGACCATGCTGGCTGGCCTGGATTACAACCACCATGTCCACAGTCCAGCCAGGAGAAAAGCTGATGACACAATTCAGTATGTTGTATTATTAGTAGCCTGCTCCCATGCATTTTATTCAATACATTTATAAGTCATGAGTTAAAAAAATATTTAACAGTTTGAGTAATACAGATAGATGGTGCTGATTTTTTTTGTTTTGATTGCATTTTATGTGGAAATGCTAACTACTGTACAAGATAACAATGTCAGGTATTACAAACATTTCACTAAGATGATGTCTGTATTATCAGGTACAGCAAGGTGTACAACAAAAAGTCCAGGAAGTGGAGATTGTACTCATTGAAGGTGGAGAAGGACCTACAGTTACATCGCAGATCATCCACAATCCTGACATCCTCCTCCTCCTCCTCCTCCGATGGTTGTCTACTACTGAGGAGATGCGTAGAAGCAGAACCAGGAGACCTGAAGATCCCCATCAACATGGGGTTCTGTCAGGGGTCCCTGTCCCAACTGCATTGCTAGATACACAAAACGTGCAACAAAAAGTCATGTGGTTGGTTTGAAATGTGGTTTGAGACGTGATTGTGATTTATTAAAATCATCTGTCTTCATAATCAGTCAAGATACCTCTGGACACACCTTGTCTTTCATCCTGTATATACATATTTTTAATGATGTTTAAAAAATGATCTATTTGTGATACAGGTTTTAGTTTTAGTAGTATTTAATAATAATAATAAACAAGTGTTATACACATTTGGATGTCATTATTGGAGACATAAGACATAAATGTAGTTGTGTGATTGTTTATGCTGCAAGTGTAAAGAAAAGGCATTTATCATTTTCAATGTTTTATTTAAAAAAATAATAAAAATATTATCGAGAACAGGGAAAATTTACTTTTATTTTCTATGTACAGTTACTCATCCACACAGTGGCTGGAATTATTTGTGCAGCACTGTGTTAGTTAGTGACATTACATCTTACACTCTGCTAGGATTAAACCTCTGTATTATCCTTTTATCAGGATAACAGTTGCAAATCTTCCAGAAACATCAACTTGGTATCACAACTCTGTGACCAAGTGCTCCATATTGCCACACTACAAACTGTCTGTATGCTGCATGACTGAACTGTCTGTTACTCTGTCCTGGGTTTGGAGGTTCAGCCATGTGTGGTGCATGGAAACACAGTTGTCTGGATGTTGTCCACAGTCCTCAGATTCTGGCCTGTAAAGGAATATATAGTTGTTAGAACCCCAAATTGGAAAGATCTGTGTAACTGGAAAGAACACTCATCAGCATGATAAGATGGGTTTGCTATTGAACAGGACTTCTGTGTCCACATTGCACACCAGATCAATGTACATAACACAGATGAGCCAATGGCTGAAGCAGAGCTGTAGTTAGTGTAATCGATAAACAATAAAAAGGTAACAACAGTAATAGACTAAATTTATATAGCTCTTTATTTTTGACACCAAAGGGCTTAGGGGGAACCACCAGAGAAACTTTGAGAAAAGTACACTGGAGATAATAGGCTAATATTAAAGAGGTGGTATTATACATTTTGCCTTTTTCCCTCTACTTTATTGAGTTATATACCTTTTTGTACATGTAACAGGTTTGCAAAGTGAAAAATCCCAAGGTCCAGCCCAAAGGGAGTTCCCATCTCCCACAGAAAGCTCTGCTCTGAACTGCATGAAAACAGCTCGTTTGTAGTCTAGCCGTTTCCCTTTCATCTCTGTGAGATCACAGGGATGAAAGGGAAATGCACCTCGCCAAGGGGCCTCAAAAACACTGCTGAGCTGCAGCACACACCTCTCCTCTCCTTTCCAAACACTAGCTACCCTCCAGGCAGTCAAAGGACAAAGTTGTTACTGTAATGTTGAAACAGAGCTCAGTTAAAACTTTATGGATGAAAAATACTTTTGTTACAGTTTAATAACTCACCACTCTGAAACTCTTGCTTCAGTCTATGTTGCCAAGCAACATATACAGCTGACCTGAAGCCGTGTTTGCTTTTCGCTGACCTGGCCTTCTCTGCTTTTGATTGGCTAGTAGTCCTTAACTAGAAATTACGCATGTGCAACTCCCAAAAGAGAAAAGAGGAGCTGCAGCAATGTGCAGTATGACAACAATATGGTGTTTTCTGAAAATGAAACCACGTAAACCTGCAACCCCTAAATAGGGTGTTGAACTTGAAAATGAGCAAAATACCACTTCTTTAAAATATATATATGCGTATATATATATATATATACCTGTTCATATGACAGTGTGAAGCTCGACACAGGTCCTAGAATATGTGCTCCTTAGCTTGCACCTCGTCCTCCCCATCTACTTCCTCGGACCCTGGCTGCCCTCCCTCCTCGTCTTGGCCTTGACCCTGGTCCTGTCCCGGTCTGTGCTTGGCTCTGGAGTGCAGTCCTCATCAGAGACAATAATGCTTGTTCTAACATGCAAAACAACGTACGTGTTATGAGTCTAACACGAAATTCACGTTTGTGTGGTGTAATTAATGGTAACAGGAAAATGTGTATCAGCCTGTTTTTAGCTTTGCCCAATGTTACTGCAGCTGTTAGCACAGCTACCTGTTGCTAACAGTTGGCGAGCCAGCTCGTTACTGAATCAAAGTCTTTAAACCTACTAACATGCTAGCTAGATAGTGAGCACTAACAGTCGGGGTTAGTTGTTTATTTTCATAATGATAAAGTTAGGTATTTTCTTACCCCTGATGTGAGCCACTGCACTGCGCTCCTCTCTGTTCATCACACTCTACCCGTCCTCTCACGGTGTCCGCAACGCGCGTTCACATGTTTTGAGGGCGTTGCTTTGGAAGGAGCCCAGAAGGGAGGCGGTGGGAGTTTCTCTGTTGGATACTTTCAAACTCCAGCAGTTTTCTTGCTAGTTTCTCTTACTTACCTATTCTGCCTTTAAAGGTGTCACTATTTTAATCAGTATTTGGCTTCAAAAGAACCTGAAAATTCATCTGAATCTAGAAAACCAGACTTACCTTCGCTCACATTCAGCGATAGTAACTACAAGGCTCTGACATTTTCAGTAAAAGTGGCATTAAATTTAGTGGACTGCTATGTACTTATCTACTTAAACATAATAAACATCTGGTGAGTCAAGTCTGACAATTAAATCTGAAGGTATTAGATGTCATTTCATGGGGGACTCTTAAGACCAACATGGACTACAAACAAGAAAACAACCAAGACGGACGCCAAACAGCCAATCTTCTGCTCAGAGAGGACAGATTCACCACATCCTCGTAGCACTGCACCCGTGTTCTGAGGAACTGGTGTTCCTGACAAGCCAAAATATAATAACCTTCTGTGGTAGTGATACCAGAGCACCACTACCCCATCAGTGACATACAGATTTCTGGGCAATATGCTGTTGTGATTGCCATTACAGGCAATGGTCATGATTGCCGGTGGACGATGGCATTGTCTAAAAGCCCCAGCCTTCCAACCACATTGTGTCCAATCCACCACTCGGGGGCACATTTGGGCCAACCATTTTCTGACATCATTCTGCCCTCAAAGACCAAAACCAGCTGTTTCTAGTTGAAAAGGACAACACATGCAGTCTGGGTCAGGCAGGTTAGGGAGTGTTGGGGAGTTAGTTAGGGAGTGTGTCCAGTCAGGTTTCCTGTTGGAGTGACACACACACACACTACAATGTGAGGTGCGCAGGTAGCAGTTGGACGATAGTTGATCCGATATTGGTTGTGTATTTGTGTAATGTAAAACTTAAGCGCCAACAGTGTGAGTTTAGGCATAAAATACAATGCAGTGATATATCACCTAGAAGCAACTGCTGTGGACCCTTCAAGACAGAAGGGGAGACTTTATACTCAAGGGGAAATTGGTTTTCACAGCACATCAGACAACAGCAGCACACAGTCACAACATACACTGACAGAGAACAGTTCACTCTCAGGCCTGTTATTTCATGCTGGTATGGTTGTGGGGATCAGGCTTTTCCCAGAGCAAGCCCTCTTGCACCTCAGTGCTCTGTGCCTGTACCCAGAGTAGGGTAAGATGGTAACTATGCGGGTGTGTGATGTCCGGCTGCAATGCATGCAATGGCCTTAATGTTTAATTCTGCTAGGTTGGGTGTGGAGAGACCAATTATCCTGGCGGTGGTGATGGTTATGATTAGTAAGGGTAGCATGTTAAAGCAGCAGGTGAAACAGGACAACAAGACGGGTTGAATAATGCTCTGATACAACGACAGGAGAAGCCAGGGGCCATACAGAGAGCAGAGAGTGTTTACCTTGTCGTAGTAGTATCTGAGAGCCCTACTGAGTTTGTCATAGTTCATGTTGGGCTTGTTCTTGCGGGCTCCCCACAGCCGGGCCACCTCTTCTGCCTGCAGCAGTTTAAACTCCCCTTCTTCATTGGTCCAGCAGATCAGCTGCTCATTACTGGAATCCAACAGGAGTTGGAGAAGGAACTGCCACAGGGTGACAGAGTTGTCCATGTCTCTCACTGAAAAAAACAAGTCAGGGAAGAAAAAGATAATCAGGCTCGTGATGCTGCTACAACACAACAAATGGGGCTTTAGAAACATTAGGGTTGAACCGGATACTCGGCTGAAACGAGTACGGATAAAGCATTTTTGCCGAGTACGAGTATTATACGAGTAATACGAGTCAATATCTGTGCTCGGATTGAATAAAAATCCTCATTGCGTAGCTGACTGTGCACACACGCACTCTCTCTCTCTCTGTGCCGGTCATCGGAGAACTGTCAGCTGCTCTAATCAGTTTTTTTTTTTTTATTTAACGCGTGTCTGACACTTTCTTGCTGTATTTAAAAAAAATAAAAGTAGTTGTGGTGTAACTAAATTATTTAAAATAATATTACAAATTAAGCTACACACACATTCCCCCGTCTCCCTCTTACTCACTCACACACACACACACACACACACACACACACACACACACACACACACACCTGGCCTGCATCACGAAGTGAGTTCAACAAACCCAGGATATGTTTTCGTTATCTGGCTTCACTAACCCTACCAATCCCCATCGGGATAAGCGGCACCACAAAGCTGGTTATCAACTCGTTAAATTAGCCCAGGGTTTCCTGATCCAGCTGGGAGCGCGTTCACATAAAAGAGGCGATGTTAGCAGCAGATGACCAAACAGACATGAACAGGTCCACTGTCAGCAGAGCGTCATATT